>RJWM01030044.1:0-23816 GCA_004363535.1 Dasyprocta punctata
AAGTGAGACTGGTTCTTCTAGCCAGTGCTGATTATGGATATCTGATGGCTGTCACTAGGGGCGCTGTTACAGCACTATCCACTGCCTTTCCCCAGCCTGCCTTGGCTCCCCAGTGGCTGGTACAGTGCATGCAGTGGTGGGGCTGCCGTCCACAAACCTGGACCAGTGGGCCGGTCACTCGTGGACTCTCCACTCCCACCCCTGGAGCCTGTGTGGAGCCGCTGTCTCCAGACCTAGCCAGTCACCTGCAGGGACCCTCCGAGGTGGCCCCCAGTATACGCACAGGGGCAGGGCTCAGCCTGAGCAACCTCCACAGGTCTGCACCCAGCTAGGAGTCCCCAGCCCAACTCCAAGATGTCTCCCAGCCAATCTCTTTCTCTTGCGGGAGGGTGAAGACCTCTGCACACTCAGCGTCAGCCAGTTCAGTCCTCCAGGTCTGCTCCCCCTATCCACTGCCACTCTCCTCCAGTGCCGCCTCTCTGGGCAGAGGCCTCCAGGATTGCCGCCGCCATGGCACCTTGATCATGCATCCCCAGGTTCCAGTGGGTCCTCTCACACAGTGGGTCCGGTTCCTGGCAGAGGCGCCACCAGCTACCACCTTCTTTGTGTAAGTGTTTCTTTTAACTCTTTCTGTGGGCTTCAGTTCTCACTTTAGATTCTTCCTGGGTCCGGAGGACCCACTTCATTCCTTCTTGTCTCCCCCATGTTGCTATATTCCGCCATCTGGATGGTATCTCTCAGGGAGGCTCTTTACTCTGCTGCTTACTTTACTGTTCTGCCATCTTGTTCTCTTCTCTGTGCACAGTATTTTAAACCTATTAGTGCTGTTCATTTCCAGAATTTAAAGGTGATCACCCTTACTAGGAACTCAGTACCCTTTAAACAGTAACTCCCCATTCCTTTTTTCCCCTCCCTCCAGAGCCTGCTAATTTCTATTCTACTTGCTGTTTTTGTGAATTTACCTATTTTTAGGTACCTTATACGAATGGAATCACACAGTATTTGTCCTTTTGTGTCTGGCTTACTTACTTTAGCATAATATTTTCTGTATTTCTGGTACTACAGACTAGAACCTAAGGACACGAAGCTTTATCCCTACCTGTTTCCTTTAATTTTGAGACAGGATCTCCTTAATGACCCAGGCTGGCCTTGAATTTGTGTTATTCCTATCTCAGCCTCTCAAATAGCTGGGATTATAGGCACCCACCATTGTGCCCACTTCTGAGGATTGAACCCAGCTATTTCGTATTGAGCTCCATCTGCCCCCCCCTTATTTTGAAATTTGTTACTCTTTAATGTAGTTCATTCATCTGTGCGCTTATATAATGAACAGACTTTGAAGTGATGAAGTATTAAGTGTTGTAAAACAAATGTCCTTTCTTTTCATTTGTTTTATTTTACATATGCATTTCACTATTCAAATACATGAATGTCTACTCATTCATATGAAGTGACATTTCATGCTTTCTCTTTTTGTCAAAACAATGGACATCATATTATGAAATTAAAGACAGAGCTGGGGATTTAGCTCAGTGGCCTAAGCGCCTTCCTGGCAGGTGCGAGGTTGTGAGTTCAATCCCTAGTACAAAAAAAAAAAAAAAAAAAAAAAAAAAAAAAAAAAAAAAAAAAAAGCCGCACCCCCCCAAAAAAACAAAGAAATTAAACACTGTAAAGTATAGTAACTGTATGAAGTTTGAACTTTTGAGATAGAGTCACACTAAATTGCCTGGGCTGGACTTGAACTTGTGATCGTCCTGCCTCAGTCCCAAGTGCTGGGATTATAGGTGTATGCCAATGTGCCTGGCAGAGCATGTTTTTAAGGTTCATGCATATGTAGCCTGTATCAGAAATTGATTCCTTTTTAAGCTGAGTAATATTGCATATATGTAAGTATAGCATATTGTTTTATCTGTTCTTCTGCTGATGGATATTTGGATTTTTTTCTAGTTGTTAGTTATTGTGAATATTGTTGCTATAAACATTGAAGTGCAGGTCTCTGAGTCCCTGCTTTTATTTCAGGTATACACCTAAAAAAGTAGAATTGCTAGATCATATGGTAATTCTGTGGTTAGCCCTCCCCGCCCCGCCGCATACTGGGATTTGAACCTCTTTGCACTGAGCACTCCTGTTCTCTTTTGTTTTCTTTTTTTTTTTGGAAGCAGGGTTTCACTAAGTTGCCCAGGCTGGGCACATACTTGTGATCCTTCTGCCTCAGTCTCCCAAAGTGCTAGGATTACAGGCATATGCCTCTGGACTATTTAACTTTTTTTAAAACAGGGTCTTGCTGTGTAGTTCAGGCTGGCCTTGAACTATGTAGCCCTGGCTGGCCTTGAATTCATGATCCTCCTGCCTCAACCTTTCAAGTGCTGGGATTACGGTGTACACTTCCATGCCTGGTTTTAATTTAATTTAACTTTTTAAGGAACTACCAAACTATTTTCCACAACAATTTTATAATTTTCATCTCCCCAACAATGCACATGTGTTTCAGTTTATCCAGATCTTCATCAAGACTTGTTCTTTTCCACTGTGTTGGTAATAGTTATTCCTCTGGGTATGAAGTAGTAACTCATAGTTCTGATTGGCATGTTCCTCATGACAAATATGTTTAGCCTCTTCTTATGTGCTTATTGGCCATTTGTATACCTTCTTTGGAGAAATATTTTTTCAAACCCTTTGCCCAATTTAAAATTTTTGAATTATTGAGTTGTAGTTTTTATGGGTATCTTTGAGTTGTGGTTTTTATGTATTCTAGATCATTAACCCTTATCAATACATGATTTGTGAATATTTTTTCCATTGATTGAATATTCCATTGATATTTTTCCATTGATTCTTTTCACTGTTTCAATAGTGTCCTTTAATGCACATAAATTTTTTATTTTGATGTCTCAATTTTCCAATTTTTCCTTTTACCTCTGCTTTTGATATCAAATCAAAGAAATTATTGCCAAAGTTAATATCATGAAATTTCCTTCTATATTTTCTTCTAAGATATATTTTGTTTCATTACCTTTCGGTCTTTGATCCAGTTTGAGGTAATTTTTGCATATGATATCAAGTAGGAGTCAAATGTCATTGTTTTGCTTGTGGATATCCAGTTTTCTCAGCTTCAGATTGAAAGATTCTTCTTTTTCTGTTGAATAATCTTAGGACTCTTGTCCAAAATCAATTTGCTATACATTTTAGGTTTTGTTTCTTTTAATTAAAAAAAGATTTTTTTAAGGTAGGGTCTTGCTATGCAGTTTAGGCTGGCCTCGAATTCACTATCTAGCTTAGGCTGGCCTTGAACTCATGGTGATCCTCCTGCCTAAGCTCCCTGAGTGCTGGGATTATAGGCATGTCCTACCACACCCAGCTAAGGTTTTATTTCTTGACTATCAATTTTTTTCTAATTTTTATTAAAAATTTTATTGGTACATACTAGATACACAATGATAACATTCATCATAAGGAATTTGTACCTGTACATGATATTTGTACCTGTGCATATTTGTACCTGTGTATAGCTTGCTTTTTTTCCCATTCCTCTCCCCTCCCTTCAACCCTTCTTCTCCTCCTTATTTACAAAAAGTTTGTTTCTATTTTTTTCCTTCTGTTCTCTCTTTTTGACTATCAGTTTTATTGTACTAGTCTGTACATCTATCTTTATGCCACTACCAACCTGGTTTGACTACCATAGCTTGCTTGCTTGCTTGCTTTCTTTCTTTCTTTCTTTCTTCTTCTTATTTTTTGGACTACTATAGCTTTGTAGTAAGTTTAGAAATAGAGAAGTGTGAGTCTTCCAGCGTTGTTGTTCTTTTTCAGTATTGTTTTTGTGTTGGCTGTGTGAGATACATTTCTGTTCCATATGAGTTTGAGGATCTTTTTCTATTCCTGAAAAAAAGGGTCTTAGATTTTGATAGTGATTACATTGATCACTTTGGGTATGTTGTCATGTTTGTTTGTTTGTTTGTTTTTCTGTAATGTTGGGGACAGAAGCCAGGGCCTTATACATGCTAGGCAAGTGCTCTACTACTGAGTTGCACTCCCAGCCCAGTATTGCCATTTTTAAAGTCAGCATAGCTGACTTCATTGTACTTAGCAGATACCACATGTTTTACAGACTGAAGGCTTGTGGTAATCCTGCATTGAGCAAATCTATTGGTATAATTTTTCTAGAAGCATGTGCTCACTTCATGTCTCTGTCACATTTCTGTTCTCACAATATTTCGGACTTCGAGTATTGTAATTTATATCCATTACGGTGATCTTTGAATGGTGATCTTTGGTGTTAATGTTGGAATTGTTTGCAGATGCCACAGACTTTGCCCAAATAAGACTGTGAACATTTCTTTGCAGTGCTGGGGATTGAGCCCAGAACCTCAAACATGCCAGGCAGGCGCCTTAATTGATAAATATGTGTATTTTGACTCTTCCATCTATGTTATTCTCTTTCTCTTGTCTGTCTTTGTGTGCCTGTCTGCCTGTCTCTGGATTTCCCTGAAGCACTTTACTAAAATTAGGCCAATTAATAACCTTACAGTGATTTAAAGGAAAGGAAAGTGAAAAGAAAATTTACATGTCTCTCACTTTAACTCAAGCACTAGAGATGATTAAATTTAATGAGGAAGGCATGTCAAGAAAGCTGAAATTAGCTGGATGTGGTGGTGCACGACTGTCATCCCAGCATTTGGGAGGCCAAGGCTGAAGGATCACTGCAAGTTCAAGGCCAGCTTGGCTCAAGGCAAGCTTGGCTATGTAGTGATTCAGGGCCAACCTGAACTGCATAGTGAGACCCTGTCTCAAAAAACAAAACAAACAAACATCTGAAATTGGCCAAACGGTAGGCTTCTTGTGGCAGTTAGTTGTAAATACAAAGGAAAAGTTGTTGAAGAAAATTGAAAATGCTACTTCACTGAACAAATGAACAATAAGAAAGCAAAATAGCCTTATTATTGATACAGAGAAAGTTTTAGTGGTCTAGATAGAAGATCAGACCAGCCATAGCATTCCCTTAAGCCAAAACTGAATCCAGAACAAGTTCCTAATCACCTTCAATTGTCTTTAAGACTGAGACAGGTGAAGAAACTATAGAATAAAACTTTGAAGCTAGAAGAGCTTGGTTTATGAGGTTTATGGAAAGAAATTGTGTCTCTAACAGGAAACACCACCACTGCAAGATGAAGCAAGTGCTGATGTAGAAGCTACTGTAAGTTAGCCAGATGATCTAGCAAAGATAAATGCTGAAAGCAGCTACACTAAACAAAACATTTTCACTGGACAAAATAGTCTTCTTTTGGAAGAAGATGCTACCTAGGACTTTCATACCTAAAAGAAAAAGTCAGTAGCTGGCTTCAAAACCCCAAAGGCCAGGCTGACTCTTTTCAGGGGCTAATGTGTATTTATTACCGAGAGCCCCCAGGGATTTTGCTATTCTAGGTCTCTTATGGTTCCAGATGAATTTTAAGATTGTTTTGTCTAATTCTGTGAGAAATGCTATTGAAATTTTGATTGGGATTGCATTGAATCTGTCTAACCATTTTCGAAGTATGGCTATTTCATTATATTGATTCTTCCTACCCAAGAGCACAGGATAGCTCTCTATTTTCTAATATCCTCTTCAATCTCCTTTTTTAGAGTACTATAGTTTTCTATGTAGAGTCTTTTACATCCTTTGTTGGATTGATTCCTAGGTATTTCATGTTTTGGGATGCTTTTGTAAAAGGTATTGTTTCCCTGATTTCTTTCTTAGTGAGTTTGTCATTTGTGTACGGGAAGGCTATTGATTTTTGAGTGTTGACTTTGTAACTAGCTACGTTACTGAATTTGCTTATTAAATCTAGAAGTCCTTTGGTGGAGTTTATGGGGTCTTCTATGTAGACTATCATGTTTTCTGCAAATCACAATAATTTAACTTCTTCCTTTCCTATCTTTATTCCTTTTGTTTCTTTCTCTTGTCTAATCATTCCAGCTAAAGTTTCTAGGACTGTGTTGAATAAGAGTGGAGACAGTGGACATCCTTGTCTCATTCCTGATTTTAGAGAAAAAGCTTTCAGTTTTTGTCCATTTAGTTTAATGTTGGCTGTTAGTTTGTCATAGATGGCTTTTATCAGATTGAGATAAAGACTATCTATTCTAGTTTTCTGTAGGGTTTTTATCATGAATGGGTGGTGGACTATGTCAGAAGCTTTTCTGCATCTATTGAGATGATCATACGATTTTTGTCCTTGGCTCTGTTAATATGGTGCATTACATTTATGGATTTATGTATGTTGACCCATCCCTGCATCCCTGGGATGAATCCCATTTGATCATGGTATACAATCTTCTTGACGATTTGCTGCAGTCTGTTTGCCAGTAACTTATGGAGGATTTTTGCATCCATGTTCACCAGGGAGACTGGCCTGTAATTGTCTTTCTTAACTGGGTCCTTCTCTGGTTTTGTTATCAGGGTAATGCTTGCTTCCAGGTGTGAATCTGGAAGTACTACTTCCCGTTCAATTTCATTACTTTGAGAAGTAGTGGTGTTAGGTCTTCTCTACATTTTTTATAGAATTCAGCAGTGAATCCATGAGGACCTGGGCTTTTCTTTGTTGACAGGTTTTTAATTTCATCTTTGATTTCATTTATAGATGTTGGGTTATTCAGGATTTTTATATCTTCTTGATTGAGTTTTGGTAATTCATATGTATCTGGGAATCTGTTCATTTCTTCTGTATTTTCCATCTCATTAGAATACAAGTTTTCAAAGTAGGTATAGATGATTTTCTGGATTTCTGTGGGGTCTGTCGTGATTTCACCCATTTCATTCCTAATTGCATCTTTTCTTTTTTTGATAAGGTTGGCTAAGGGTTTGTCAATCTTACTTAGTCTTTCAAAGAACCAACTCTTGGATTCATTGATTCTTTGTTGTTTTTTTTTTTTTGTCTCCAATGTGTTAATTTGTGCTCTGATGTTTGTAATTTCTTCCCTTGTATAAGCTTTTGGTTTAGCCTGCTCTTCTTTTTCTAGAAGTTTGACGTTCAACATTAAGTTGTTTATATGCACTTGCTCTGTTTTCCTGATATGGGTATTTACTGCTATAAATCTTCCTCTTAAGACTACTTTCACTGTGTCGCACAAGTTCTAGTATGTTGTATTGGTTTCATCACTCAACTGTAAAAACTGTCTGATTTCCTCTTTAATTTCATCAATGACCCACTGGTTATCCAGTAGGGTGCAATTTACTTTCCATATGTTTATGAAGTTCTTGTGGTCTCTTTTGGGATGGATTTCTAATTCCATTGCACTGTAGTCAGATAGTATGCATGGGATAATTTCTGTTCTTTTGCTTGTACTTAAGCATGTTCTGTGAGCCAGTGTATGGTCACTTTTGGAGAACATCCCATGTACAACTGAGAAGAATGTGTATTCTGATGTTGTGGGGTAGAACACTATAGACATCCACTAGTTCCATTTGTTTACAACTTTGATTTAATTCTAGTATTTCATTATTGATTTTTTTGGTCTAGTTGATCTGTCTTTTTGTGACAGTGGAGTATTGAGGTCTCCCAATACAATTGTAGTAGGACTTATTTGATTTTTCATGTTTGTTAGTAATTGTTTTATATAGTTGGGTGCACTGGTATTTGTTGCATATATATTTATGATTATCACCTCTTCCTCTTGGATTGTTCGTTTTACAAAGATGCAGTGACCTTTACTTCTATTTATCAGTCTTGGCTTAAAATTCACTTTGTCTTCAAATAGAATATCTACCCCTGCTTTTTTCTGGGTTCCTGTCTCATACTGATTTCCATCCTTTGACTTTCAGTCAACAAATTTTTCTTTGTATTAAATCTGTTTCTTGTGTGCAGCATATTGTTGGATGCTGCTTTTTGATCCATTCTGCCAGTGTGTGTCTTTTCACTGGTGAATTAAGACCATTAACATAGATGGTTATAACTGATATATATTGACTTGTTGTTATGTTATTTTTCTGTTGTTGGCTCCCCCTTTTTTTGTCCTCCCTCCAACTGTTTGTCTTCACTGGTGGATTCCTTCTGTTGGGATTTGTGGGGTTGTGGTCCCTACTGTTTCTTTCTAGAATGTCCTTCAGGGCATTTTGGAGTGCTGGTTTGGTGGTGATAAATTTCCTCAGATGTTGTTTTTTTTTTTTTTTTTGTACTGGGGATTGAACTCAAAACCTTGTGCTTGTCAGGCAGGTGCTTGTGCCGCTGAGCTAAACCCCCCACCCTACTCAGATGTTCTTTGTCATGGAAGTATCTTATTTGTCCATCAATTTTGAAAGATAGTTTGGGGAGTACATCAGTCTGGGTTGAAAGTTGTTTTCCCTTAGAACTTGGAGTACTTCACTCCAAGCTCTCCTTGACTTGAGAGTTTGTGTTGAGAAGTCAGCTGCAATTCTGATGGGCTTTCCTTGATAGGTGATTTGTTTCTTTTTTCTGATAGCTTTTAGGCTTCTATTCCTGTGTTGAATTTCTGGAATCTTGACTATGATATTCCTGGCTGTAGATCGTTTTCATCATTGCTAATTGGAGTGCTATATAACTTGTTTATCTCTGTGTTAAAGTCTTTTTCTCTATTAGGAAAGTCTTCTGTCATGATGTCTGTGAACATTTTTTACCGTCATTTGTGGTATGTCCTGCTTGTTCATTGACTCCAATGAATCTTTTTTTGTTTTTTGTACCGGGAATCAAACTCAAAACCTCACGCCTGCCAGGCAGGTGCTTAGGCCACTGAGCTAAATACCCAGCCCTATTTTTTGAGACAGGGTCTAACATGCAGTTCAGGCTTGTCTGGAACTCACAACAATCCTCCTGCCTCAGCCTCCCAAGTGCTGGGATTAAAGGTATGCACCATCACAGTTGGCTGCCAATGAATCTTAAATTATTATTTTTTGTCTCATCTAACAGCTGCTGGATTGATTTCTCATGGTCCCTTGCTATTTTTGAGAAATTTTTCTTTTCTTGGACAAGAAAAATGCAAGTTTGTCTTCAATATCAGAGATTCTGTCCTCACATTGGCCTAATCTGCTTCAAATACTTTGAATGGAGTTTTTATTCTCCTGGATCTCTGCTTGAATCTGCTTTATGCATTCCATTTGTTTCCCATGTTGAGCTTTGATGATTTTTTTAAGGTCATCTGTTTTTTTGTCTCTGTGTGCTCTAATATCACTAAGCATGGTGTGTATTTTGGTAATCTCTGTAGTTATCTGAGAGATTATTTCTGATTTCATGTTTTCCAGGGACTCATTCAATTATTTTGTTATTTCTCCTTCAGAGAGACCTGGAGGGGGACTTTTGGATTGTCCCAACTCATTGCCACCTGAATTTGTCTTTGGCAAACTGGGTGTCTGAAGTTGCATTTTGCTTAAGTGTCTTTTCATTTTATTTTTCTCTTTTCTTAGTTTAATTCCTGGTGTGATGCTCGTAAATTGCGTATGGTGGGTTGCTTTATTGCTAGTATTTAGTACAGTTAGGTGATGATTACTTGTCTGAGGTATCTTCCACATGTAGCTGGTTTTTGGGTGTTGAGTCTGTTGGAAGATCTGACCTCTTCAGTTTGTTGGAGATGAGAAGTTGTTGCTTCTTTTGCCTAGTCCCTGGTTCTTTGGCACTGTGCCACCATATTTTCTGGGACCCTTATTTAATCTCAATTATGGAGTTTGAGGACCAACAGCTGTTTAGAACAATGATGTCAGTTTTGGCCACAGTGGTACCAACAGCATCAAACATAGCCTAGAAAACAACACACTGAGCTAACTCTTAATTTGCAACTTTTAACCATATGAACTGGATTTCTAATAATATAGCAAAATGTACAACAAACCAGATAATTATATGCAATGTATAGGACTGTAATGTGTCAGTTTGGCCCTCAGGGTTAAAATTTAAAATCTATTAAGGAGAAAATAGAGAAGTGGAAGAAGAGCAAGAGATTAAAAGTAAGGTTGGAGGACGAAGGGGGATCATGCCAACTTGGGGAACCTGGTGCTAAAGGAAAAGAGAGATGGAAGAGCTAAAAGGAAGAATAGATCAGAACCACACCCACAGAGAGGTTAGGAACCAGTTTCACACTCATAGAAAAACAATGAAGGAGAAAGAGGAAAAAAATAAACCTGAAAAATGAAAAGAAAAACGAAGAGTCCACTTCCTGGATTCTCTCTGGTTTCACTAGTAGACAACCTGTGGTGATAGAGTCCCAAATCCTGCCAATCTATCTCAGCAAGTCAGCAGTTGCTTTATGGTGGAGCAATGGGTAATCTCAGCAGGTCTTCCCTGAGACCAGGCTCATTGAGTTTACCGTAGTTCAAGCAATTTCCACGGGTCTTTGCCCATCTAGGAGCTGCTAGAGGAAGCCAATAGCAGTTCTGGGTTCTGGGCTTATCTGGCCCTTTTCCAAAATGGCTCCCTGCTAATCGCTTTTCCCTGTGGGAGGACCAAGTCCTCTGTAGTCATCTCCAGCCAGTGCAGTCCTCCAAGTCCACTGCTCCCCTCCACTGCTGTGTCTCTCTGCAGAGGCCTCCAGGGTTGCCAGCCGTCACTGTCACCATGACCGTGTGTCCCCGGTTTTGAAACAGCTCCTCTCGCGTGGTGAGTCTCATTTCAGGGCAAAGGCACCACTGGATACTGTCTTCTCCTTTGTTGAAGTTTTCTTTTTAGTCTCTCTGTGGGCTTCAGTTCACACTTTAGATTCTTTCTGGGTCCAGGGTAGCCATTTCCTTCCTTTTCGTCTTCCACATGATGCTATACTCTAGCATCTGGATGGTGACTCTCAGAGAAGTTGTTGTGTCTGCTGCTTATTGATCTGCCATCTTCCTGAAAGTCTTCTGCTATTATTAATTTTAGTAGTAACCATAACTTTGTTAACTCTAGTAGTGTTTTGTTAGGATTTTCTATGTTTAGGATCATGTCATCTGCAATATATTTTTCCTTTTTCCTTTTCAATTTGGATAGCTTTTATTTTCCTTGCTTAATTCCTCTCACTAGAATGTCTAGTCCTGCCCTCTCATTTGCATCATTTTACTCAGAATTCAAGTCCTATTAGAAATGTGCAATTTGCAATTTTCTGTTACAGCGGAATAGTGAGAAATACTCATGGAGGCCGAGAGCAGATACAAGCAAGCTTTATTGCTGGTGGACGAAGTTCCACCAGTGAGGAGCTTCGACCCCGAGGAGAAAACTGAAAGTTATATATAATTTGACCGGTTTCTAAAAATAGACTGACAAGTTTCTAAAAATAGCAGGTACTTTCAGAGAGGTGGCCTACAAATTTTATGTAATCATGTGGAATCATATGACAAATCATGGAGTGGTTTTCATTAGGTAGGCATTTTAACATTTACAAGAAACAGAAATTTAAGGAAGCAGAATCTAGAATGGCATAGCAGCTGTGGTTGTTAAGAATTTTTTCTTTTTGTTTTCTTTCTTTCTTTCTTTCTTTCTTTCTTTCTTTCTTTTTTACTCTGCATCAGTTCAGATCATACATGTGTCCCTTTATCTGGACCCTAGAAGGAGACTTTGATATACTGAGATGTATACATAGAAGAGGAGTTAATCTATCAGATGAAATTGGGTTAGAATTACCAAAGGGAGATGAATACTCAATATCCAGAAAAACCCTAACTGGAACCCAAACAACCATTTGCTCCAAAGCTCTATTTGCTTACAGTTGGTTCCAACAAAAGCAGAACTGGAAACCAGGTTCTCTGATTCATTGGTCAGGATAGTTTTCCAGTGTTGCAGCAGTTCATTGTTGGAACTTCTTTGCTGCGGGGGATTGAACTCAGAGCTTATGACTATTCTTTTTTTTCCTTTTCCTGATGCTGAGGATTGAACCTAGGGCCTTTGCACTGAGCTACATCCCAAGCTTTTGTGTGTATGTGTGTGTGTGTTTGAGACAGGGTCTTACTACGTAGTTCAGGTTGGCTTTGACTCACTGTGTGGCTCAGGCTGGCCCTGAATTTTTAGCAGTACTCCTGCCTCAGCCTCCCAAGTGCTGGGATTACAAGCTGGGATCACCAGCATGTGCCGCCATGCCAGGCTTGTGTGTGTATATTTTTATTCTCTTATTTGGGACAGGGTTTCATTAAGTTTCTAAATTGTTTTGGCTTGGCTTGAATTTGCCATCCTCATGTGTTAGCCCCTCATAATGCTCAGGCCACTGGCTGGTGGCAGAATACCTGGCTTCATTGTTACACTTTAACCACAAATTACTTATAATGTTCAGTTCACTAAATTTGAATTTTCAGTGTTCTTATTTACCACAGTTTAGTAAGTGTGCTTTAAAGCAGCATCTTGTATTACATAGAAAAAATTAATGGATAATACTTATTTTTTTCTTTGCTTTATTTTAAAGTGAATAAAGCAAAAGAAAACAAAACAATAAAGAAAAGCAGAACAGAACAATGCAAGCAATACAGGACTTGAAAACAAGATAAAAGGAAATAAAAAATGGCTACCATAATGTCTCTCATTTTCTTCAAAATAACTGCCAATACCATCACACATAATAATATCAAACAAAACAGAGCAGAACAAAACCAATCAAAACAAAAGAATGAAAGCATTACAGGACTTGAAAACAAGAGAATGCTTAATTATTTTTTAATATAAGATTCCTAAGTTAATCTAAAAGTATGTTGAACACGCACATACAGAATTTCATGTAAGGTTTTACTCTTCATCCAAGAAAGAACAGCTCATGGTGTACTTGCCTGCCTCAGCCTTGTGAAAAGCAGGGTTCTTGGTGTGTACCTCTGGGTCTCGCTGGACCCTGTTGAGTTTTTCATCTGGAAACTATATTTCTGTAAGTTGATGTTTCAACATGAAGAACCAAATAACCTAGCAGAAGTGAGAATATATTTTGTGTCCAAGAAAAAATGTTATGCTCACATCAAGTTTAGTATATGTTTTTGGAGTTAGTTTACTTTGATAGGCAAGTAAAACCAGACCCTATTGGAGAACTAGAAAATAAACTACTTTGAGGAACTAAATTTGCTGTGTAGAAATATTAACTGTTTTCATAAAAGCATGAATAGAATTTCTCTGCAAGCAAATGTCAACATATGCTATAGATAATATTTAGTAAGCTGCTGTCAATAAATCAATAATTGATAACTTTAGTTTGTTCACTTAAAAATAATACTTCATTATGATATTCATGCTTAAACATTTCCCAAGTTGTTTTATTTTTCAGAACGTTCACTTATAACTACTTGTATTCAAAAGTATCTCTTAAAACCTGAAAATTATTTGCTTAGAAAAGAAACATGTAGTTGAATATGGTAGTGCATACCTGTAATCCCAGGACTCTGGAGGCCAAGGCAGTAGGATTGCTGCAAGTTTGAGGCCAGCTGGGACTACATAGTGAGACCCTGTCTCAAGAAGAAAAAAGGAACATCCATTCCTGTATGAGAGACAGTCTGGGAAGTGGTGATGAGGACAGACTCTGGAATAAAGGAAGGCTGCTTGGGTTCTTTTCCTAGCTCCAGCCTGATAGGATGGGCAAAGGCTAATTACTTAATCTCTTTGGGCCTTGGTTTTGCATTTGTAACATACGTGTAATACTTTTTAAGGTCTACTTTATAAGGTTATTGTAAGAGTTAGTTAACACATGTGAAGCACTTAGAACAGTGCCTGTCATATAATACATACTTGGTAAATGTTAGTTGTTATTATGCAACCCCACTAAGGAGTATGAGTGCTAATCTTTTTACTCAACTTAGTAAGGCAAGGATATTAGTGATTGTTTGCTTTGATAAGCTTAGGGTTGACTAGAATATCAGGAAGTTTCCTTATAAATTCAACAAAATACTTATAGAGATTCTATCAGATACTGGGAACTGTATTGGGTATTTGGTTACAGTAGAAAAGAGGTTTGTTTGGTAGACTCTACCTGTTTGGTAGACTTCCTCCTTTCTGCCCTCTTCAGGAAAGGGTCCACCCCTATTTTAAGCCTTGGCTGCTATTCTCAAGTCCAGAGCCTTTCAAATTGTGTTTCTAGACCTGGAGTTGGCAGATGGCCTTTGTTCTACATGGGGGTGGGCAGTTGCCTGTTGTCTTGATGGGGTAGGGAATAACTGAGGGCCTAAATAGCTTTTTCAGTAGACTTTCAGCCAGTTCTGTTTTTGTTCCCATCTCTGAATCATCTCTTCAGAGATGTTTTGTGCCTCCAATTGGACTTTCTCCCTCTAAGCCTGTGTTTCATTTTTTGCTCTCTACCACATCAGATTTATCTAGTGGCTTTCCTATATTACATTTTTGTTGGTATTACCTGTGTCTTCTTCTAATCTATTTGCTGTTGTGTGTTTATATCTTTAAAATATATTTTATTGCCATCTGAGAGTGACTTATAGAGGGAGCAAAAAACTACATGTATTATTTAATCTACTATATTCTAATTACTGTACTTCATCTACCAAATTTTTTTTTTACCCATAGAAGCTTTTCTAAAGGAGACATTTGTAAGGCTTACAGGAGCAGCAGTGGTGTCACCTGGGAGGTTTCCAGGCCCACTGGACTGTGCAAGTCATGTCCTGAATACACAGCACTCTGATTCACACACACCAAAGCATGAGGAGCACTGTGTGTACCGCAGTGTTCTATACATATTACAAACTCAAAATATATTTTTTGAAATAAATACCTTGTTGGACACTCAGAAGTTTAAAAAAGGTCTAGTAGTTACAAGTAATATTTTGGGATAAGGATATAGCTATTATTTGGAACTACAGGAGTGGATAAAGAGTACAGAATAAAAAAGAAGGAAAAACAATTTTAAGCAGTAGGTGAAGGAAAAGAGGGCCTTGTAGAAAAGCTAAGGAAGAACATAGGCCTAACCCTGAATACTTTTTTATTTTTTTGGTACCGGAGTTTGAACGCACAACCTCACACCTGCCAGGCAGGCGCTTAAGCCACTGAGCTAAATCTGTGACCCTGATTTTTCAAGACAGGGTCTCACTATGCAGTTCAGGCTGGGCTTGAGCTCACTTTGTAGCCCAGGCTGGTTTTGAACTCACAATGATCCTCCTGCCTCAGCCTCCCGAGTGCTGAGATTAAAGGTGTGTGCCACCACGCCCAGCTTCTGAATACTTTTTTTAAATTAAAAAATATCAAAGAGAACTCATGTGGTGGCCCAGCCTGGCCTAAAATTTGGGATCTTCTTGCCTCAGCCTCCCTAGTAACTGGGATCACAGGTAAGTGCCACCACACCTGGTTAATAATTGTATGTGTTTCTATGTGTTGTTCCCTGTGGAGTTCTTTTGCATATTGGAAATGCCTTGTCCTTGTACCTTTCAGAGCTATAATAGTGCTTTGTTTAGCAGGAGTTTAAGCAATCCTTATATAAGAGGATAAGTGAAAAAATTCTATAATTAGCCAAGTTATAGTACAAATTACAGCTAGTTTTTTGGTCACATCAAATCTTTTTCAAAGAAATAGGTATTTATTTACTTTGAAAAAAATGTGGATAATTGCAAGTTCTTCTCCTATCTGTTAATTTCAGAAGTTTGATATTTGCTTTTTAAAAAATACTTGCTTTGAGATATAATTTACGTGTCATACAGTCCACTTACATTGTACAGATGCAATGGTTTTTAGTACCGGGGTGGTTGAAAAGTATGGAGACCCCCAGCATTGCACCACACTGGACAGAGAAGCTAGGATTCCAACCAGCTGGATTCTGTTTATTACACTGCTTCAAAGGTGACTCAGTCCCAAGAATCCCACAGTATGGTGGGGAAGACAGATACTGCTGTGGTTCAACTTTGTATTTAGTAACCCTTAATTAATGCCACAGAACCTAGGGCATGAATTTAATATCATTGAAAAGGGGGCATGAATTTTTCCTGGTTTCTTCTTTCTCTGAGGATGATTTCAAGTCAGGGGAATCAGAACCTTATGAGCTTCCTTCTCCCAAGTCTTTGAAGAAATGAAGATGACTTCTTACCTCTTACAAAATAGATTTGGCCAAAGAAATGTGTGACTGGGCATAGAGGTGCAGGCCCATAATTCCAGAACTTGGGGAGGCTGAGGCAGGAGGATGACAGGTTCAAGCCTGAGCAATTTAGTGAAGTCCTGTCTCAAAACTATAACAAATAGCTGGACATGGTGGCACACACCTGTGATCCCAGCACTTGGGGGCAAATATGGGTAAATAAAGAAAATTTATTACAGTAAAAGACGGCTTGCTTTTAATCCCCTTTAGAATATTCCCCCTCACTTGGAACACACTCCATTGTTCTTGACACTCTGATTTATTTAATTTTTTATTAATACATGTTTGCGGTATGTAATGTTTACATTCATTGTGTGGAGTTGGAACATGGGCATAACACATCTTAATTCTTTTTAAAATCTCCTTTTCTTCCTTTCCTTCTCTTTCCCTCCATCTCTTGATTCCCTTCCCATTTGAGAAAAGTTAATTTCCTTACTTCCCATTATCTAACCTTTATTTGCTCTTTGTTTTTATTTTGGGTTTCTCATATATGACAAACTATGCTGTATTTAGGCTTACTTCACTCAACATTATGGTCTTCAGGTGCATTCATTTTCGTACAAATGACTCAAGTTTATCTTTTTATGGCACAGTAGTACTCCATTCCGTGTAAATACCAATTTTTCTTTTTTCATTCATCTTCTGATGGACATATAGTCTGCTTTCAAGATTATGTATTGTGCTGCTGTAAACATGGATAGGCATGTATCACTGAATATGATGTCATTATTATTATTATTATTATTATTATTATTATTATGGTGTTTTGAGACAAGCTTTCACTATGTAGTCCAGACTGACCTGGAACTTACTGTGTAATTTTTTGAGGTATCCCCATATTGATTTCCATAGCAGCTGCACTAGTTTACATTCCCACCAGCAATGCAGAAGAGTTCCTTTTTTCTAGCAGCCTCACCAGCATTTGTTACTGAGTTCTTGATAGCTACTCTTTCTGGGGTGAGATGGAATCTCAGTGTTGTTTTAATTTGCATGTCTGTAGTGGCCAGCGATGTTGAACATTTTTTTCATGTATTTATTAGCCATTTGTACTTTTGTGAAGTTTCTGCTCATCTCACTTGCCCATTTTTTGATTGGGTCTTTTATTTGGGGAGGTATAATTCTTTTGATTTCTTTATATATTCTAGATATTAAATATTCCTCAGTAGCTGACACTTCTGTAGGTTTTCTTTTTACTCTGTTGGTTGTTTCTTTTGCTTTGAGGAAGGTTTTTCATTTTGATATGATCCCATTTGTTGCTTCTTGGGTCTATTTCCTGTGCAATTAGGGCTCTATTTAGAAAGTTCTTGCTTCTACCTGTGACTTAAAGAGCATTTTATCTTCCAGCAGATTAATGTTTAATCCATTTGATTTTAGTTTAGTACATGATTTTAGTTTAGTACATGAGGTATGAGGTATGAGTCTAGAGTCAATTTTCTGCACGGGGATTGCCAGTTTTCCCAACACCATTATTAGAGAGGCAGTCTTTCTTCCAGTGTATATTTTTGGTCCCTTTGTCAAAAATCAAATAGTTGCCCCGGTGCCGCAAAAAAAAAAAAAAAAAAAAAAAGAAAAATCAAATAGTTGACTGTCCTTAGGTTATTTCTGAATCGTCTGTTCTGGTTCATTCCTCATGGCTGTTTTTGTGCCAGTACCATGCTGTTTTTATCACTAGCTTTGTAATATAACTTCAAGTCTAGAATTGTGATGCCTCCTGCTTTGCTCTTGTTTTTCTGTTCTTGCCACTTTTTGAAGCAGTTCTGGAAGTCCTCTTTCATGTTTACAAGGTATGACAAAAAAAATTTGATAAGGGCCAGGGATATAGCTCACTGGCACAACACCTGGCTGGCAAGTGTTTGCGGTATGTAATGTTTGATTCCTGGTACAAAAAAATAAAAAATAAAAAAATAAAAAAAATTGATGAATGCTACTGCGAAGTGCCATCCAATGGAAAGGCAGACTGGTAAACATTACAGTATATCTACCCATTTTCTTTCCTGGACCTACCAACATGGGACTTCTGGCTCTTCCCCAAAGTCAAAATTATCATGAAAGTTCAACATTGTGAATTGATTCAGGATATCAAGTCTACCACCACAGCATAGCTGAAGACATGAAAAAGAGCCTCCACAACTGCTTTAGAAAGTGGCAAGAATGTTGGGCTGTTTGAAGTGGGAGTGTTGTGAGGGGATTAATGACATTGTGACTTTTATTGTAATACATTTTTTAAAAAAATTAAACACTATTTTTCGATCACCTGTATTCACAGAGTTGTGCAAACATCAGTACAGCTGATTTTGGAACTTTTTCATTACCCCGAAAGAAATTCTGTATACATTAATACATACAAAGTCTCTTTCTACTCCTTTTTAACCCCTCATTTTAGACACTATTAATCTTCTTTGTTTCTGTATGGATTTGCATGTTCTGGATTTGCATAATGGACTCATAATATGTGATTTCTCATGGCCAGCTTCTTTCACTTAGCATAGTTGTTATCTGGTAGCTCCTCCTAAAAGTGGCTTGCCAACTAAACATTCCTGGGTTCTGGGTTGCTGGCCACTCCCTCTGGAGCTAAGAGTCCAGGTTCTCCTGTCTCGAACAAAGAATTGGATAGAATGAGCAAAAAACAAAACAAAAACAGTGACCAAGTTTATTTAAAAGAGTGAAAGTAAAGAACTGGGGAGAAACTGGCTCTGCAGAGTGAGCTTGGACCAAACAAAAGAGGAAAAAGCCAGATGAAAGAAGACCCTGGAGAAAGCAGGCCAGGCTATCATGAGAAAAGCCAGGATGGCAAATTCTTTTAGTACCCCTCCTTTATGTTCAAATCTCAGGAAACCCACTAGAACCCCTACATCCAGGTCCTGAGGTGGTGCTGATGATATAGGGGAATGAAACTCCTGACCTACTGGATGTCTGGTACAAGTTCATGTTCTTTAAAAGTTGAATGAATTTTAGGAACAACGGAGGTTAAGAGCAGAATATATTTATTGAGAGAAAGAAAGCTTCTGTCTGAGAGAGACAGAAGGGTCCCGATTGGGTTGCCAGAGACTGTCTTTTATAGGGACTTTTATAGAGCAAAACCACGAGGTAAGATGGGTCTAAGATGAGGGAAAATGGCAACTCCCAAGGCAGGCGGGCATGAGGTGGGACAGAACTGTTGTCAACCAATAAGATCAATTGTTCAGGTAAAATTGACCAAATTGGGGGCAAATGGGAAAGCAAGTCATGTAACAAGCGGGCAAACTTAAACAGCAGTGATTCTTTCTGTAGGGTGTTGGGATGGTGACTCTGGTTTCCTCAAGGTGATGCATACCTATTTAGAATATCAGTCCCTGATGTTTATACTTAATGTGTGATTGCACTTGTTTTGCCTTTTGTCTTGAGGTCTGACCCACAGTAGAGGTGTCTGTCCTCCTCCAATGTTGCAAGGTGTCTGGTCTTCTGTACTGGCTCCTTGAGGGCCCAGCCCTGTCTGACTGCCTGTATTTCTAACTAACTCAGCTGCCTGTAACAAGAGATCCCCTGCCTCAGGCTGACCTCAGGTCCAGGTATCCTATTGAAAACCTGCTGTGAGAAATCCAAGTGCAGGGTTGGAGAAACTGTTTTTCATACATATTTCAGGTTTTGTTGTTTTTGTCATGCCCTACTGTGGGATCTCATAATTGAAAGGTTTCTGCCCTAGTATAAATTACTGGACATTATGGTGGTGGTCTAACATGGCGGAAGGCCAAAGCAAAAACAACACTTACCCTGGTGACCACTTCCTCCTCCATCCTCTTCAGCCCTGATTACAACTTCCTCTTTCCTTTCCTATGTGTGCAAAGAGAATTCTAATCAGTTCCTCACATGTCATCAATGCCTCCCAATCCCCCCAGCCACTTCCAGTCAGAGGTCATAAGCCCTCCCACCATGTTTGCCTCTGGCAGGGGAGAAAGCCTAACCCCACCAGTTGTGCCCTCCTCTCCACGTCCTCAATAAAGGCGCTCTTTTTATTTCCTTTTGCTTCTCTATTGTGCCAGAAAACCCTAACAATAATGTTTTCAGGTTCATCTGTGTTTTATCATATGTCAGTACTTAACTTTTTTATTGATGAATAATGCATTGTTTATTTTTGGCTTTTTGAGACAGGCTTTCACTACGTAGTTCAGGTTGGCCTTGAACTCAAAGTGATCTTCCTGCTTCAACTTCTGAGTGCTGGGATTACAGGCCTATGCTTCTGCGCCTGGTTTATCTGTCTTTTTTATTGTAATCATTCTGGTGGTGGTGAAGCATTTATTACATGGTAGTTTGATTTGCCCATAATCTGATGATTTACCACGTTGCGCATATTTTCATGTGATTTCTATTGTTTTTGAGACAGGATCTTGCTATTACTTCAGGCAAGTCTTAAATTCGTTCCGTAGCTTAAGTTGGTGTCTTGGTTAGTGCAGTTAAATTTGGTGTGAGGTAATGTTCAATTTGTTTTCCCCAGTACTGATCCTTTAACCCAGGGATTGTTGAATTATATTCTCAGCACTTTTTATTTATTTTGAGACAGCAGTTCTTTTACATTGGTCAGAGTGGACTTGAATTTGTGATCTTTCTTCCTCAGTCTCCCAAGCAGCTGGGATTATTACCATGCCTGGCTCCAACTTCATCATCATCATCATTATTGTTATTATTATTATTTGAGGTATTGGGGGTTGAACCCAGGGTTTTTGCACTGAGCTACATCCCTTGCCCTTTCTTATTTTTATTTTATTTTGAGACAAGGTTTTCCTCAGTCACTAACTAAATACCCAAGCTTGGACTTGTGATTCTCCTGCTTTAGCCTCCTGGAGTGCTGGGATTATAGGTGTGGCAGCTGGTCATGTCTACCTTCCAACTTCATTATTTTTTGCTTGGGGATATACAGTTGTTCATCATCTGTAAAAAACATATTCTTTCCCCAGTGAATTTTCTTGATACCTTGTTGAAACTTAGTTCACTATTTTGAGGAACAAATTCACACTATTCCCTTTGCCTCTAGTATTTTGCTAAATTAAATTAAAACATTGAAGGTCTCAAAAAGTTATATAAGTACAGTTTAAAAAACTTGATTTTCTTAACCTGTTTAAGAGTAAGTTTTTGTCAACCTGATGAACATGTTTGTATTTCCCATACATGAGAACATTTTCCTGCATACCACAGCCCCACCATTAAAAATCAGAAATTTATCCCGGATGTGGTGGCACACACCTGTAGTCTCCGGAGGCTGAAGCAGGAGGATTGTTGTGAGTTTTAGACCAGCCTGGGCTACAAAGTGAGCTCAATGCCAACCTGAACTGCATAGTAAGACCCTGTCCCAAAAAGACCAAAAAAAAAAAAAATCAGAAATTTAACATTGAGGTATTAGAATCATGTAATCTTCAGATCCCATTCCAGTTTTGCTCATTATACCAGTAATATCATTTATAGGAAAAAGATTCAGCTTGGGATCACACATTGCATTTAATTTTCATAATTCTTCAGTCTTCTTTAATCTGCAACATTTGCTGTTTTTCCTTGACTTTATTTTATTTATTTATTTATTTTATTTAAGAGAAAATGGACACAGAAAAGAGAAACAAAAAGCAAAAGAGACAAACAAAACAACAACAACAAATCTGATACGATAACATTATAGGTTTACAGAATGAGATGGTTGGAATTTGACAGTAGTTGTAATATTGCATATCGTTACCTTCAAAGGGGTTGTTCAGATTGACAGATATAGACATGGAAAATTGATCTACTCATATGAGTATTAACTGTTCTTTTTCAATAGCTAATGCATTTAGTAATATAGTCATTTTAACTATCTTACGTACACCTATTTATAAATTTTTGTCTTTTTCCTCTTCCCTTCTTTCCTCCTTTCACCTTAGAATAACTCTTGTTGTCTTTAAAATAACTGCCATATCATCAGGCCTAATATAATCAAACAAAATAGTTCAGAATAAAGCCAATAAAAAATGAAACAATTGTCACAGAAAAGAGAAACAAAAAGCTAAAGGGACCAACAAACAACAACAACAAATCCAATACAGTAACATTATAGGTTTACAAAAGGAGATGGCTGGAACTTGACAGTAGTTGCAACATTGTATATCGTTACCTTCAAAGGGGTTGCTCAGATTGACAGATACAGACATGTAAAATTGATCTAATCATATGAGTATCAACTATTCTTGCTCAATAGTTAGTGCATTTAGTAGTATAGTCATTTTGACCATCTTAGGTGTACCCACATATAAATCTATGTCTTTTTCCTTTTCCCTTCCTTCTTTCCTCCTTTCCCCTTGTAATACCTCTTGTTATCTTCAAAATAACTGCCCATACCATCGGGCCTAATATAATCAAACAAAATAGTACAGAATAAAACCAATAAAAGATAAAACAATGGAATAATACATAGTATTACAATATTGATTTTTTTTTTATTTAAGCAGAAAAAAAAGACATATATAACAAAGACAAAAAACAAAACAGACAAACAAACGACTAGAGTAAATGCACCACAGTAACATTACAGGTTTACAAAACAGGATGATAGAAACTTGACAGTGGTTGCAATATTGCATATCGTTATCTTTAAAATGGTTGTTTACATTAACAGATATAGACATGTAAAATTGATCTAATCATATCAGTATTAATTGTTCTTTCTCAATAACTAATACATTCAGCAGTGCATTCATTTTAGTTATCTTACATATACATATATACAGATTTATATCTTTTCCTTTTCCCTTCCCTCTTTCCCCCTTTTCCCTTCCCAGTTACTTTTGCTCTTCGAGTTGTTTTTTACCCTTCCATAGTATTTATTATAGATTTTGGATCATATATACTTTTTCAGTTTCTTACACTAGGGAGACTATACAGTATTTACACATGTGGGTTTGATTTATCTCACTTATGAGTATGGCCTCAAGTTGTGACCATTTACTTATAAAAGTCTTAATGCAATCTTTCTTAATAGCTGAGTAGTACTCCATTGTATAAAAATACAATGTTGATTTCTATAATGCCTCATATTTTCTAAGCAGTTGACTATATCATCTGTTATAATACTATCAAACAAACCAAAATAGGTTAAAATCACTCAGAACAGAACAATGAAAGCAATACAGGTTTTCAAAACAAGGTGATCAAATATCAATAAAGGATATCCTAATATATTTGTTATCTTTGAAATAACTGTCTATGTCATCATATATATTAAAATTAGGCAGGTTGAGATAGAATAAGATCAAACTAAACAGCTCATTGAAGACATTACTGGACTCAAATCCCGATGATGGATTATTCAATTGTCTGCCCCGCTCAGTGATATCCCTCTACTGCTGTTTCTGGAGTTGTGGACTTTTTTTATCTCTCTCTAAAATGTCCTTCAGTATTCTTTATAGGGTTGGCTTGGTTGTCATAAATTCCTTTAGTTGTTTTTTGTCATGGAAGTATCTTGTTTCTCCGTTGATTTTGAAAGATGGTTTTGCAGGATGCATCAATCTGGGTTGGAAGCTGTTTTCTTTCAGGACTTGAGATAACTTCACTCCAAGCTCTTCTGGACCTGATGGTTTGTGTTTGAGAAGTCTGTCGTGATTCTGATGGGTTTTCCTTTGTAGGTGATCTGTTTTTTTTCTCTAATAGCTTTTAATATTCTGTTTTTGTGTTTAATTTCTGGGATCTTGATTATTATATGTCTGGGTATAGGTATATTTTGGTTATGTTTAGCTGGAGTTCTATATGCTTCACTTATCTGAAAGTCACTTCCTGTTCCCATGTTTGGAAGGTTTTCTGAAATTATTTCTGTAAATAGGCTTTTTTTTTTTTTTTTT
>RJWM01030045.1:0-24461 GCA_004363535.1 Dasyprocta punctata
CTGGTCTGTTTTTGTGCCAGTACCTTGTTGTTTTTATGGCTTTGTACAAAGGGTAGCTTGAAATCTGGTGTTCCGATGCCACCAGCATTGCTATTTTTGCTTACAACAGCTTTGACTATTCTGGGTCTTTGTTTTGTATGAATTTTAGCATTGTTTTTTGTAGTTCTTTGAAGAATATTCTGAGTATCCTTATGTCGCTTTTGGTAATATGATCATTTTCACAGTATTACTTCTGCTCATAGACAAAGGAGAACTATTTTCTAATATCTTCTAACTGTTTTTCTTCTGTATGCTATAATTTTCATTGTAGAAGTCATTCCCATTCTTGGTTAGGTTGATTCCTACCTAGGTAGTTTTCTTTTAAGTTATTGTTAATGGCATTGTTTTCCTGGTTTGTTTCTCACTGAGTTCATCATTGGAGTACGGGAATGCTGTTGATTTTTTTTTAATGCTGTTGATTTTAGTATGTTGATTTTGTATCCTGTTTTATGTTTGAGTAGTTTTTCATTATTGTGATGTAGCTTATGTATTTATCCTAGAGGAATATTTGGATTGTTTTCAGGTATGTATAATTATGAATAAAGCTTCCATAAGTTATATATATATATATATGTATATATATATATATGTTTTTGTTTTGACAAGAATTTTCATTTCACTAGGAGTGAGATTTCTGGTAGATAGATGATTAATTCAACAAGAAATTGCCAAACTTTTTTCCAAAATTGCTATGCTATTTTACATGGTACTAACAGTATATAAGAGCTAGCAGTGGTTTCACATTGTCTTAGTCCTCTTGCTGTTGCTATAACAGAATACCTGGCCAGATAATTCAGAAAGAAAAGATATTTATTTGGCTCGTGATTCTGGTGCTGTGAAATCCGAGATTGGTTGGCTTTATTTGCTTGGCATCTGCTGGGGGGCCTTGTGCTATTGCAACTGAAAACAGAAGAGACCGTGGGTGTTTGTGGAAGAGTGAAACATGAGCAATAGTCTGACTTTGTAACTCAGTGCCATGACAAATAATCTAGTGCCACAAGAGTGAGGACTCATTCACTTGAGAAAGACTTACCATGAGGACTCTTCCCTATGACCCAAATACTTCCCACCTGGCACCATCTCCCAACACTGCCACAGTGGCGGCCAGATTTCAGCATGAGTTTCAGAGGAGACAAAGCACGTGTCACATATGTTGCTGACGCTTGGTATTGTCTGCCAGGTTTTATAGATGATAGTATGGGCAGAAAAGTATTAGGTCATTGTTTTAATTTATAGTGTCCTAATGATGTTAGGTGTTTTTATATGTCTGTATACCATTTGTATATTTTTCTTGGAGAAATACCATTATATGTTCAGCTAATTTGCTTTTTCTCTTAAAATTGTGTTTGTTTTTGCTGTTGAGTTCTTTACTCTTTACACAAGGCCTTTTTCAGGTGTATGATTTGTAAATGTTTTCTTCCAGTTATAGCTTATTTTTCATTTTCCTAACGGTGTCTTTCAATAAGCAGAAGGTTCTTATAAATATATATGGTTTTCTGTAATGGATTTTGATTATACATAAGAACTCTTGGCCTAATTGAGTCAGAAAGATGTCCTCTTGTTCTAGTTTTTTGTTTTGTTTTGTTTGTTTGCTTGCTTTTGCAGTACTAGGCCCTTTGCACTGAGATATATTTCCCAAAATTTAAAAAATTTTAAGAACAGTGTCTTTCTAAATTGCCTAGGCTGGATTTGAATTTGTGATCTTTCTACCTCAGCCTCCCAAAATGCTGGATGTGTGCCACTATGCCTGGCTTCTTCTAGAAGCTTTATAGTTTCATTTTGGTTCTGTGATACATTTTGAATTAATTTTTGTATGTATAGGGTGAGGTATAGAACAGTCCTCCCTTTCCCCAGCGTTGCCTAATTGCTGCACTGAACTCTTTAAATCCTCTCCCTTTTTTTTGAAAACCAAGTATATTATTGTGTTTCTGTTTTTTCTATTCTCTACCATCGATATGCAAGTGTCTCATTTCTCTAATATCATGTTGCTCTGGTTACTGCAGATTAGAGTATTTGTTTTTTGTGGTCTCTAATCATATTAAATTGAATCTAGTAGTTGGAGTTATTACATTTTACAGGTTGGAATTTCTTACATCTGTGTTTGTAGACATAGGCACGTATAATTGTTCATTATTGCTGAAGTTTTATGTGATGGACGCGTTAGAAATTGTGTTTTCAATATGCAGAGGAAGATGCTGTTAATTTACAGTTGCGAGTTTTGAAATAGTAATTAAAGTATGCAGAATAAATAGAAAAGGAAAATATACATCTCATTTATTGTCACTACCCTTTTCTTTCAAATATTTTTATTTTTAATAAGAATCACTTTATTGTGGTGGATGGTTTAATTTATATTGTTTTTCTCAGCTGCAGAAAGAGGCAGCACAGATTTTAGAACAAAGCCTATCCAGGAGATACAGGTAGCACTGGCAAGAGTGGCAAGAAGTGGTACAAAGAAAGCAAAGTGTGTAGTAAGGATTTATTAGCCCACTTATACTTATGATTGATGGAACTTTATTTTGTATGAAAATTCTGGGGGAAAAGTCAGTATTGAAATTACTTTCAGAATAACTCATCTAACATGAGAGAGTGTTTATTTCCTGTTCCTGGTCATGAAATGTCCTTCTAGGGTCTATGCTGCTCCCCGTCACTATGGTGCACCTAGAGCTTCTGCAGTTCAGGAGAGACAGGTCCTTTGGGCCCAGAGACAAGAATGCTGGCTTTTGGAGGTAATCTGGTGTAAAGGGAAATAGTTAAGTTTTATGACTTCTTAGCACCTTACCTGCACTATCTTAAGAGCATCTAGTAAGTCATGACTATGGTGATACTTTCTAAGTAAACTAGATTACATTTTCTAAATTTATGCTGGTCCCTACTTGTTATTCAGATATACAGATAGTTTCACTAGCTTTTTTGTATATTTATTCTTGTTATCTTACTATTTAATTACCTGAAGAGCTTACTAAATATACACTTGGCGATGTTATCATGTGTTCTCTCTTCATATAATTTATTTTAAAATATTAAAGGATAATAGAAGATATATAAAAAAGCTAAAAAGAGACTATTTTCGTCAGTATTAGAAAAGCACACATTAAAACTGTTATATATTAGCTAAAATTAAAACTGATTGACTGTAACAAGTGCTGGTGAGAATGCAGAATGACTGTATTATACATTGATACTGGGAGAGTAAAGTGACACAGCTATTGTGGAAAACAGTTGACATTTCTTTTAAAATTAAACATATATTTCCCATATGACTCAGCAATCACATTCCTGGATATTTACCATAGAGAAAAGGAAATTTATATTCATGTAAAAACTTTATATGCAAATATTTATAGCAGCTCTATTTGTAATCACCCCAAATTGGAAACAATCCAAATAACCTTCACCAGGTAAGTAAACAGACTACGATGTATCAACACAATGCAGTAATACTCAGCTTTATAGAGGAATACAGTATTGATACAGACAACAGTTTACACAGATCTCAAGGACATCACATTGGAAAAAAGTCTATCTCAGAAGATTACATACTGTATAGTTCTAATTACATAATATTGCTGAGCTGCAAAAAATACTAGTCTTGAAAAATGGACCAATTTTTGCCAAGGGTTAAGAATGATAAAGGAGATGGCAATGACTAAGGGAGCAGTATTAGAGGGCTTATTTGTGGTCGTTAAATAGTTCTGTATGTTAATTGTGGTTGCGGACCACCAAATATAAATGTAAGTGAAAATTAGTGAATTTTGCATAGGATTTGTAGTTCAATACTGTATCAGTTTTAGTTCCCTAGATTTTATAATGGACAAAGGCTATATAATATGTTATCATTAACAGGAGTTGGGTGAAAGCCACATCAGAAATATTTTTGCAACTTATTGGAAATCTAAAAACATGAATTGGGCTGGGGATTTAGCTCAGCGGATCAAGCTCTTGCCTGGTGAATGTGAGGTCATGAGTTCGATTGTCAGTACCAACCCCCTCCTGCCCAAAACTAGGTATATTTAGCGATCCAGTAAGTCCTGTTTATTCATGTTATTTGTCTCTTATATCTAAACTAACTCTCTCTTCATGACAGCATGACCCCATGATAGGTACTTTTTAAAAGTCCTATTAAGCAAGGGCTTAAAAGGCCATGAAACTAATCGCATGAAAATAAAGTCCACCAACTATTTTTCGTATGTCTATTACTTTTTAAAAACTTCTTCACAGAATTTCAGCATTACAAATAGTAGGGAAATAGGTCTTATTTTCAAAATGATCCACTTTTACATTAAATTAGAGGGTACTCACAATTCCTCCAGAATTCTCTGCTGTAAATTAAAACTTCAGTGATCATCAATTAGTCTCACTGACACAAACATACAGTCTCTTCTGTGGTTACTGTTTTGTTCCTCACCTTGAACAGTTTGTACCTATTTCCTGCTTCTCAGTTAGAACTATCCCTTTCGGTAGGAGGGTTCACCTCGGACAGAGCCTGTCAGATCCGTGTCTCGGGCCGCTCCTGTCCTGTTCCCACCCCAGGGTGCACTCATTTTACAGTGCGAAAAGTGACCACGTAAACGGCGAGTTAATTGCTCACCTGAAACTCTAGCTCTGGGTGTAAAACTTCAGAATAATTCCTAAATCCCAAATGTATAAATAAATTATTCAGAACACGAGACCACCCAACCAATTCTAGTGATATTTAACGGAGATATATTTGTAACTGGTAGAAGAAGAATCACTCCCTAGGTACAAGATCAATTGCCGTTCATTTTATTCACCTGAAGATAAATCACTTTCACAGATTTTGCAGACTTTTTCTTTTCCTGAAAAAAAAAAAAAGATTTATTAAAGTAGAGGCTTCCTTACTATTCAACACTGACTCACTCTTCCTTTATCATACTTCGATATTGAAGGAAGCCAGAGGACAGCAGTAATCTTGTCTGTTTTGCTTTATTTCATTGTTATTTTAAAATCAGTTGATAACATTCTCTTCCATTTTGAAGTGCCATTTTTCTACCTACATTTAGGGGCATTTAGACTGAGCTCATATTAAGGTAATGTTTCTATGATTGTTTTTCTTTGGATAAAAAGATAGCATAATTTTAGGGTTCAATTCTGTTGATGTGAAAAAGTGTTTTATTCATTCTTTTCTTTTTGTGTGTATTGAGAAGGAAAAGCTAGAAAATACCAGTTAAAAATCTAAGACACTATGTTTAATGGTCCATTGTGTGTCTGCATTTTACATATATATATATATATATATATATATATAATGAAATGTATATAACCTAGATCTTCCAGAAAAGTATAGATTTCCACTCTCTTTATCAAAGCAAATTCACATGATTGCATTTTTTTATTTGCTTACAATTCTTGTTTTTTTTTTTTTTTTAAGTAAATAGCCTTGTTGAGGTGTAAATGACATGCCATATAGTTCTTTCGTTTAAAGGGTATGGTTTTATGTCTTTACTGTATTTGTGGTGTTTGTTTTGTTTTGAGACAAGAAATCACTGTATAGTTTAGACTGACTTTAAACTCACTACGTAGCCCAGGATGGTCTCAAACTCCTGACGAGCCTCCTGCCTCAGCCTCCCAAATTCTGGCATGTGCCACCACGTCCGGCCTGTAGGTATTTTTAGAGCATTTTCATCACCTCAGAAAAAAGCTCTCTACACTTGAGCTATCATTCTCACCCACCTTGCAGTTTCAAATGTGTTTTACAATGAACTTGTTGCAGAATATAGCTAGGATCTGATAAGCATTATATTCAATCTTTAGATGAATTGTGGTAATTGCCATTTTAACTATCTTCTGAACTGTGAACATAGAATGTTCTGTTTATTTAGGTCATTACTTTGAACAGTGTTTTCTGGTTTTCAGAGTAAAAATTTTGTACTTTTAAAGAAAATTCCTAGATTTTTTTCCTTTTGATGCTATTGTAAGTGGAATTGCTTTCTTAATTTTATGCTCAGATTATTCTTTGGAAGTATATAGAATATAATTGTATTTTTAATAATACTGATATGTATCCCACAATCTTTCTGAATTCATTCCTTTTTTTTTTTTTTTTGTTAGCGGCACCGGGGATAGAACTCACAACTTCGTGCCTGCCAGACAGGTGCTTAAGTCACTGAACCAAACTCCCAGTCCTGGTTTTTTGAGGCAGGGTCGCACTATGTAGCTCAGGCCGGCCTTGTGCTCGCATTGTAGCCCAAGCTGGCCTCGAACTCACAACGCTCCTCCTACCTCAGCCTCCGGAGTGCTGGGATTAAAGGCGTGCGCCTTGACACCTGGCTATTCTTTGTTTTTTTGTTTTTTTTTTTAGTGTATTCTTTATGATTTTCTTTATGCAAAATCATGTTACCTATGGATAGACATGTTTATTTCTTCCTTTCAATTTTGGAAGCATTCAATTTTTTTTTCATGAGGATTACCCTGACAAGCACTTTTAGTATAGTGTGTACCTGAAGCAATAAGAGCAAGAGCAGACATCCTTGCCTTATTCCTTATGTTGGGAGAAAGCATCTAGGTGACTGTTAATCATGAAATTTGATGTTTCTTGTGCAATTTTCATACTTGTCCTTGATCACATTGAAGAAGCTCCTTTCTATTCCTTGTTCGTGCATTTGTTTGTTTGTTTGTGACAGGGTCTTGCTGTGTAGTCCAGGTTGGCTTTGAACTCATGACAGTCCTCCTGCCTCAGCCTCCCAAGTGCTGGGGTCATAGGCATGTTCCACCATCCTCAGCTATTCCTAGTTCTTTTAGACAATCATGTAATTTTTTTTCTTCTGTCCATATTATATAATATATTGCATTATTTGATCTCCAGATCTTAAACTAGCCTTGTATTCCTGGATAAGTTCTACTTTATCACATCATATGATTATTTTAATATGTTGCTGGGTATTGTGTTGAATATTTGTCTGTCATATACAATATATGCTACTGTATAGATTCCTCTTGTGCTTTCTTTAATTCTGGTACCATGGAAACACTGGCCTCATAAAATGATTGAGTTGTGTTGCCTTTTCTAACTTTTGCAAGAGTCCGTGGAAAATTATTATTTGTTTATTAAATGTCAGAATTTAGTAGTGAAGCCATTTTGTCCTCAGCTTTTCTTTGTGAGTATTTTTGGATTACTAATGAAACTTCTTCATTTGTTATATAGACTTACTCAGATTGCATATTTATTCTTAAGTCAGTTTCAGTCGTTTATATCTTGTCAAGGATTTATTCATTCATTTAATATTAATCTTACTTTAGTGGCTTTGTTATCTAATATTAGTATAACCACTTTATCTTTCTAGTGATTATTGTTTGCATGTTTTTCATCCTTTTACTTTGTTTGTAACTTTGAACCTAAAACATGCCTCTTGTAGACATATACACAAGTATCTTTCATGTATAATATAAGAACTATTGATAAGAAAATATGAAATTCGTCTCATTTTATTGGCATAGTCAGTAGGATATTCCATAAAATGTGTTCTATTCTATATTTAAAACCTAGTTTATTTTTACTAAGCTTTGGAGAAAAATGTCTCAGTGAGCTTACTTTTCATTGTATTTAAAATTTCTGTTATCTGATGACTGAAAAGTAAATGTTTATTTACCTTATTTTCATTTGCTTGTATATCACAGAATAATTAAAATAGTGATTGGTGGCTCAATGAACACTGTATTTTAGTTTATTGACGTAATGGTTATAATAACATAATTTGATAAAGTTATCTGACTTAGAGAAATGAGTGTTAATATAATTATTATCTTTTAATTTATGTCATTCAAAGGTTTTTCTCTTATAAGTAGATTAATATTTTTATATTGGTGTTTTATTGCCATTTAAAAGTCCACTCTACTTGGGATATTGATCAGGGCTTTACAATTAAAATAGACTATAATTATCAAATGGATATCCCTTAGCCAGTTTAATTAATTGACTGACTTGTAATTAGCGTCAGCTAGTCCGAATTTCCAATGCAGTTTCTAATCAGTTTTGAGTTGTATTTCTTGTATCTTTTTTTTTTTTCTTACGAAAAACATCTCTTCAAACTGGAAAGGGAATTTGAAATACTCTCTTATGTGCAAGGTGAAAAGAATTTTGTAATGTAAAAAACAAAAAAAGTCTTGTTTTCCAATGTTTAGTTTGCTTTTGTGTAGTTCTTTAGGGATTTAAAATGTGCTTTTCTGGATCATGAAAAAGTACAGAGCAGAAATAAATCTTTAAAATGCTGTAAATCCTTTTACACTATGTATAAGGGTTTCATTGTCCAAAAAAGCATCACTTAAAAATAGCATATAAAATATGTATTCGTCACTTGGGTACATGAATTGCAGTAGAAGCAACTGAATTGCTGACTGTGGTTAGTCTTTCTACTGATTATTGGTCTTGGTCTGATTATTGGTCCTACTGCATATGACAGTAGGAGGAATTTAACACATTCTTTTAGGCATGTGGAATAAGTTCCTGCCAGCACAAGATGGACATTTTTATCTTTTTATCAGTAGAGCAGATTCTATGCTGTCCTGATAGGAGTCATACGCACAGCCTCATTAATGCTGATAGAAATATTCATGTCTACGTGAAATTTTTTTTTTTTTGGCCAGAAAAATTGCATATGTTACCTTTACATAGTTCGTTCATGAACAGTAGAAATTTACCCATGAAATGTCTTCTTCAGTCCTACTTCTGTTTGATAATTATCTATGATGTTTTTAAATGATTGTGAAAACTATTATTATTTATGAATGAATATTGATTTAGGGATAGTGCTTATTGAAAAACATGGTAATAGTGAGTTCTCTTATAGTTATTTTGACAAATTTATCAGGTGGTATGATCTTAAGGAAAACTTTTTAAACTTTCTGAATAATTGAAACATACATAACTAGGTGTGGTAGAAATTCATAATCTAGGGGTCTTTCTGCTCCCCTACCAAGCAGCTGAGTGATCTTGGGCCTATAATTTTTACTTTTTTATCTTGTATGTTGCTATTTTAGTCCAATCCCTAAAGCCTAGCTTCGTTGCAAATTTTCATGGCATTTTCTTTTTTAAAATATGTTTATTATGTATATAAGAAAATCTTATTAAGTTCAGAAAAAAAATCAGCATTTAAATTTGAGTTACTAGTTAACCTTATTTGTTCTCACTTCATTCACTGCTTCCAGTGTTTTCCACTATGATTACTGGAGCCATATGCATTAAGTCCAACTAGAAGAGTAATGAATTTGGTTATAGTGGATTAATACCATTAAGGTTTTATATGTATATCTTGAAAGTTTGTTACTTGGTCACGCTTATATGGATGTATCTCATAAGGCTAAGTGTTCAAACTCAGCTTTCCTGATTAAGTGTATCCTGACAAGATAAACCACCTACTAGTAAAAAGTATTTGCTAAGATCACTTCTTAGAATTGTTAATACGGATTGTGTAAGTTGACTTGTAGCTGAAGGAATAATGAAATAACGCAAAGGGATAGGAGAAAAACATGTTAGTCATGTGTAAATCATATACATAACTCTGTGCAGTTGACAGTCAATGATACAATGATACAGACTAAGGGTTAGTTCTGTTTTGTGAAAAGCTTCCCTTTTGGTAATGTTTGTTTCATGTGCCTTTTAGTTTTTCAATGCTTAGTATAGTTCTAGAAATGTAGGCTGTGGGATTACATGAGTTAGAAAAGAATTACAGATAAGAGTTTTAGAAACTGAACAGAAAAGCATATAGTCAAGTAAAGGTTTTTAAAACTATCCAACTTTCTTAAGATATTTAGCTTTCTACCTAAGGACTTATTTTTTGTTATAATTTAGTCTATTTCTGTTATCTTGTGTTCAGTTGAAAGTTGGACAGTTGGTCTGTATCTTTTCTAATTTCTAATTTTCATTACATATAAAACTCATATTCTACCTTTTCTGAAGTGTTTGCTGGTATACATTAGGTACTATTGTTAAATTGCCAATTTTTTGATATAGTGCTACTTATCGCCAAACCAGCGATTCAACCCTTACACACATACATTTTATAATACTATCAAGGAAGCCTGTGTATATATAGGTAACTGAAAATTTTCACAAAATAATTCATGTTATTAGTACTTTGATATTCTGTCTGTTAGAATGTATAAGGATGATTCTGAACCAGTTATAGTTAACATCTTCCATTAGTGGGTCACATTCTACTGCTTGAAAAATCACTGTGAAAGAGGTTAATTAAAATAACAGAAGAGTCTTCATCCTGTTTGTATAGTAGACATTATTGAATTATATTACAAGATACTCATTTCATAAAATGGTTGGTATGTTGTTATAAATGGGCAGAGGCTTTTTTTCTTTTTTCATTTTGTACCAAGTAAATCAAGAATACTCCTGTTTAGTACATCGCTATCAAGCCTATTCCGACTACTGCAGTCTCACATAGTTAATTCTGCTATATTCTATTTGGCATTTTGCATCAAACTCTCCTAATACTTTAACTTCAGTATGTCCATTATCCCCATTTCCAAATAGGAAACTGTTGAGAGACAGTTCATGGATTTCTCATATTCCTGCACAGTCTGTGTGCACTAAACAAAGACATTTACAGTGCCAATGTTTGTATAAGGAGAAATTCCAGGATAGTGAAGTTAGTGACATGTCATCCCAGGGTAATAAAAATAAAAGACTTTCTCTTCCCCTCCACAGAGATTTGCTTACATTCTAGAGTAATGAGTAACCATTTTCTGTGGAGCAGAGCAGAGGAGCAACACAACAGAAAGTCAGAACTCCTTGATTTGGGAGTTGCTTTCTCGTGATGCAGTCCACTGTATGCACTAGAAACTTCTTCCCCTTGCTGCATGGCTTCGTTGGGATTGGCGCTCAGGGGATTATCCCAAACATAGTTGTTTTGGCTGCTGCTTATGCCATGAGTAATGAATTCTGTTTGTCTCTGATCAAGAGTTCATGTGTTCTTTTGTAAATGTGTGTGGCAGGGGAGGTGGACACCAGACACAGTGGCTAATTTTGTAGCTTGAATATCAGATTCTTTGGGTTTTTGACTTAAAACTGCAATTTGAAACTAAGATTTATTAACCCATAGTTCTTTCTATGCTTCTTTTCTTAAATATACAGATAAAATAACTAGAAAATATGGAAGTAGTGACTAATATCGGGAATAAATAGATAAATATTTTTTATCACACTTACATTCTTGACCCATGAGCAAAAATGGTGACTCATTTTTGTCCCCACAATATGTCAAATTAAAAGATAATAGAACAAGGTTGTGATATCTAGTAGTGAAATTCTGTTTATATGAATAAAATTTTGCACATGTATTTACTTATAATGACTTATAAAAATAAATTATTCATTAAAATAATCCACTTAATGCCCACAGAATAGAAATCCTTCCAGTGTTTAACATTTTTCTTAATGTAATGCAAGCTAAAAAACTGGATTTAATTCACAATTTGTTTACAATAAAAAAATTTAAAAACTCATACTAAATTTATCTCTCAATCATGATAGATGCAAAATTATAGCATGTTTTTATAGTTCTTGTGAAATTGCCTCATATCTGTAAATATTTATTTTAAGTGATAGTGCTTATGTGATATTCTATATATTACTAATCTAGTGTTTTATGGGATAATTTATAATGTAAACTAGTTTTGTGGAGTTCTTCAGGGAAATTCCTTAATTTCTCATTAATATAAGCTTTTAGAAGTACTTGAGAGAAGCTGATTTAACATTCTCTGTGTCTAATAAAATACTGTTGTCTATTTATTTCAAATTTCATTGTTAGAGATATGTTTAGAGTATGTGAAAAAGACTTTGACCAGAATAATATGACTGATTCTGTTTTGAAAATCTAGAAGATAGTTTGTTGAAAAGCATATATTATTGTTTATTTATAAATATAACTTTATATTGGAAGTCTCTCCACACAAATATTGTATTGTTATAGGAGACAGAAAAACCTTCTATCCTCAGAGCTAGGAAGCTTTTTCTTATTGGCTACTGGAGAAAAATAAAGGCATTACTTTAAAGAGGCTATCATCAACAAATTCTCATTACATCTCTACAGATTTAGTTATAAATATAGCCACATTTTTGAAGTACAAATGTAACTGTCTAACATAGTTGAGGAAAAAAATATACCAACATATATAATTTGTAAATATTGACTAGTTTTAAATTATACTCTAAATCATAGTTATTTCAAATTGCACATAAGAAGAAACAAGAATGAGAACAGAATATGTGGTGAGCAGGAACTATTACTTGCTCACCACATATTCTGTTCTTATATCATGCTTAGTACTGAAACAAAATAATGTTTTCCAGAATGAGTTGAGCACTCAACTTTCTTTTCAGTTTTTTTGTTTTGGGTTTTTTAAAATTTGCTTTTGGCCAGCTGTGTTAATCAGCTTTCCACTACTGGTATAAAACATATGAGGTAAACAACTTGAAAGGAAGAAAGGTTTATTTCATCTCATGCTTTCAGTCCATTGTCCTTTGGCCCTTTTGCCATGGGCATATTTGGTCAGGAAGCAGAAAGAGGGAGAAGAGCAGCTGGGATCCCTATCTCCCCTTCAAGAGCACCCCCCACACACCCAGTGAGCAGACCCCCTTCCATTAGGCCCTCCTCAGGAAAGCTCCATCGCCTCCCAAAATCTACGTAAGCTGAAGACCAAGACCTTAAGACATGGGTCTTTGGGCGTCACTTACCAAGCTATAACATTAACTTTCTTGAGAATTTACGTTAGTAATTTATTCTTACCTGAAACTCAGCCAGCCTCCCATCCCTCTCTCAGGAAACAACCCTTCACCTTCACTTTGCAAGCAATCACTTGAGTCATGAAGAAATATTCTCAGTTGCTTCTACATAGTTACTCATAATTTTATTCTCTCTTGTACGTTCTTGGCACGATCCTCTATTTGAGAAATAAGCACAGTATTTCCCTTCTGCCCTTCTGTACTGAAAGCCCCTCATCTGTGGTTTCCTTTTATGCCTTGAGTCTACTCTCAAATCTAACCCACTCTGGTCTTCACTAACTTTGTAACAAATGTGCTCCCATAACGATATAAGAGAAAGAAACCCTCTCTCCAACATCTGTTTTATCTGATCTCATTCTGTTTTAGCTGAATTTCTTGAAAATGCCATCCACACTTATATCCTGGCCTTTTAGATGCTTAGTTGTCCTCACCAAGACTGGAATCACTCCTGAGACCTTTTAGTTGCCAGGTCCTGCAGACTTTTCAGTTTTTATCTCATTTAACTTACCTGTGGTATTTATCCATGTTGATACCACCACCTCTTTGAAACTCTTTCTGTCTTGCTTAGCTCCTGGGATACCTTTCCCTTCAGGTTTTCCTCCTTCCCTCGCTCCTCTCCCTCTTCACAGCTGGCAGTTCCTTCTGTTATAGCTCTCCAGGTGTTTCCTTCCTTCTCTTCTTTTTATTTTTTTATTTTTTTTTTTTTTTTGCGGCACCGGGGATTGAACTCACAGCCTTGAGCCTGCCAGGGCAGGCGCGTAAGCCTTCTCTTCTAAATGTTTACTCAAGGCTATCACGTTTTGGGGGGCCCTACAGCCGCTTAGCAAATGAATTCCAACTCTCTTTCCATTGTCTTCTAGCACTAAACTGGAATCTCATAACATCTGTGATTTATCTTCCTGGGAATTGGATAAAATCTACCTAGGTACTAACCATTTTCCACAAATTCCCTCTGACCCATTTTCCTCCTTTGCTTTTCTGTATTACAGAATGATTTTCCTCTGTTGTCCAACCACCAATCTTGCCCTCCTATAGTCTGCTTTCATAAAGTTGCTAAAAACACTGCTAATGACAAATTTTGTCATATTACACTTTAGAATGCTCCAGTGACCAACAGTAACATTTAGGATAAAGCAGCTTTATCTTTTTTATACTTTTGAAAATTTTGATAAAATTGGTAGAACAAAATTATTATTTTTTGTTTGTTTGTTTGGTTTTAAAGGTGGGCCTCACTCCGTAGATCATGCTGACCTTGAACTCAGTTCATAGCCCAGACTGGCCTGAAACTCAGGATTCTTCTGCCTTACTCTCAGACAGGGCTGGGGTTACTAGTATATACTACCATGCCCAGCTAAAATAATCATTTTTCAAAGAAGTTCGCATTCATAAGGTTGTGTCGACATAATCACCATCTGGTTTCAAGACATTTTCAATACTCCAAAGGAAAATTCCATACCTACTAAACAATCATTTCCCATTTTCCATTCTTTTCAATCCATGCCAACTACTGGATGGCTTTCTATCTCTGAATTACTTACTCTGGGGGTTTCATTTATCTAGAATCACCACAGTATGACCTTTTCGGGCTGCCTTCCTTCACTTAGGATAATGTTATTGAGAGTCATCCATGCCGTTGCATGTATTTACTCTTTATTTGTATGATTGAATAATATTCCATTGTGCAGCTATATCATGTTTGTTACCCATTCATCAAATATTTGGGTTGTTTTCATCTTTTCAATGTCTGTTTTTCTTCTTTTAGTATATACCTCAGAAGGTAATTGCTGGATTAAAAGGTAATTTTGTGTTTCTTTACCTTTTTAAGGAACCTCCAAATTGTTTCCCATAGTGGCTGCAATAATTAACCTTTATCACCAGGAACATATGAGGGTTCCAGTTTGTGCACACCTTCACCAATACTAGGTTTTTTGCTTGTTTGTTTGTTTGCTGTTCCTTGCTTTCTTGTTAGTATTTCCCAAACATTTTTTCAGATTAATGTTTCAGTTGCAAATCTGATACAGAAGTGTTTTGGGCAGCTTTTCAAAGAAAGGTCTTCTTTGAGACTAAACAGGTACTGGATTATAATCAATGTTCTAAGATACTTAAGATATAAAAACACAAGTAAAAGTATAAAACTGATACAGATGTCTGTGTGTTCATATACTAGACTTGGAGCATTTTGAGGAGCAAAAAAGACTCTAAATTGTTTTATATCTTGAATTTCTGCTAGTTTTGGGTAAATATATAGTACTCTGCAAGAAATTTTTTCTGTAAAAAAACATGAATCTGTGAGTCCCCTTTGTCCTCTGTGAATCTGTCCCGTCTAGCTGGTTGGTATGCCGTGATTGCTGCCGTACTATGCATTTAGAAAATGTAAGCTGACGACAGGCATGGCAGTGACTATTTTGGAAATTTGAAGTATTCACCAGTGGTTTAAACCTAAGATAGTTATCAGGAGACGTTTGAAATTTCTTGTCCTAGAACCTTTAAAGCTGGCAATTTTAAACTATATTGCATGGATTGTCATTTGGAATGGACTTTAGGAGGTCCATAAATCCACAGAAATTACAGTTTTTTAGTGTGTGCATTTTTTTCCCTGAGGATGTATAACCTTTATCAGACTCTCAAAGGAATCTATGGCTCAGAAACATAGTTAAGAATAACTGACTTAAAGTGTTGATAAAGGGTATGCTAGACCCATTTCTATATGTGTGTGTGTGTGTATGTATATATAAAGTTTTCCTTATTTTTCACTGGTTTTGTAGCTATAAGTTGACTTACTAAAGTTTACTCATGAATCCAAAAATCAATACTCAAGATACTTTTGCTGTTATTTATAAACTTATGCTAAGCAGCAGGGAAAAAAAAAAAACTGTCTTTACATGCAATTCCAGTCAGAGGTCAAAGAATGCAGTGGTCTGCCTTCTTCTATAAACAAGTGTCCTTTTTTGTTGTGTAATTTAATGGCATATTTTTTGCATTTTTGTGCTCTTTGTTGGTAATTTTTCTGTTTAAAATGTTCCTCGAGTCCTCCTAAGCACAAGAAGGCTGTGAAGTGCCTCACAGAGTAAATACGTGTGACAAATTATCAGGCATGAGTTTCACTGCTATTCAGTGTTAATGAATCAAATGTAAATTCATCTGTCCTATAGTACATTATTGATATACATAGATCCAAATAAAACAGTTAGGTGTTTCTAAACAGAAACATACATGGAAAGATAATGTGTTGGTGACAACATTATGACCAAGTGGGGTGCATGCACTATTTCACCCTACCTGTTTGTTTAATTTTAAAGAGTATGTAACAGAATAAAACCAATCAAGACAAACCAGTGTAAGAGATACAGGACTTCAAAACATTATGAAATCAACAGTAGTTACTATAATGCCTTTTGATGTCTTCAAAATAACTGCAGATAACTTCGGACATAGTATAAATCAAACAGAACAGAAAAGAATAGAAACAGTAGAAACAAAACAATGAATGCAATAAAGGATTTCAAAACAAGCCAATAGTAAATCCAAAGTCGCTACCATAATATATCCTGCTATCCTTGAAATAACTTCTCCTGCCATTGGCTTAAACATAATCAAACAAAACAAAAGAGAATAAAACTCAAACCAACAAAACAATGGAAATGATATAGGACCTCCAAACAAGACCATAGGGAATCAACAATGGCTGCAACCCTCAGAAGAAGACTCCCCACCCCCACCCAGGTGCCACACTGATTAGCGATATTCTCTGAACCTATGATCAGACCAACCCTAATTTTTCGGTAGGAACAGAATGTAAGTATTGTGAATAAAGAAAAATCTTCTGTAATTGTATTGAGCCAAGGAGATACTCCTAGCAATCATTCTCAAGTATTTTTGTTGTTGTTGTTGTCAAAATCCTAATATTTCTGAATTTCTTTCAGTGTGAGAAAGAAAATTTATTGACATTAAATGAGACTATGGATCATTCTTCTCTTAATAGTATCATATATCAGCTACTTCAAACATAACCATGATAAATGTTACTGGTTTTAGTGAGCTTTGTATTTATATCTTCTAGGTCTGGCTGAATTTACTCAGCTACACCAAATGTGTCTGAAATGTTACTGCTGCTCATCATACAGTGTTGGACTGTAGTACCATATTATGCTATGGGGTATTGAAAACTATTTCAATGGAGGCTAACCATTTTACCCAAGCTTCTGCTAAATCATTAATAAAGTTAGCAGAGTTCTTTAAGTGCTATTTAATTGTGTATCTGCATACTTGACTGCATTTACTAAGTCATTTACTAACTCATTAAAACTGGTAGAATGTGAGGCTCCCCCTTTCTGACAAAATGAAATAAGAACTATATTTACCCTCTATCTCCAATAACAAAGAATAGTCATATGTTCATCTCTATAGAAACAGAAAAAGCATTTGACAAAATGTAACATCCATTTCTTGTAAAATTACTCTATACCATGGGTGTTTAGGGACCCTCCTTACCCTAATTTTTGTATGTGTGTGTGTGCGTGTGTGTGTGTGTGTGTATGTATATAAAGCCAATAGTGACATACTGGTGAAAAGTTAAATGCTTCTGTGCTTGGGACACTCAGGCAGGAGAATCAAGAATTTGAGACCAACCTGTGCTGCGTAGTTGAATTCAAGTCCAAAATGGACTACAAGGTGAGACTCTGTCTCAAATCCCCCCACCAAAAAAAAAAAAAAAGTTAAAAAATTATTTAAGGCTGAATCTTTTCCAACTAAAGAGAAGCATAAGACAGAATGTCTGCTTCAAGTGGCTCTGCTGAACATCATATTAGATGTTCTAGCCAATCCCATCAATAACGAAAAGGGTCCAGATTAGCAAAGCAGAAGCCAATCTGTTATTGTCCTTGAAGGGTGTGATGGTCTATGCACATTATACCACAGATTCTACAAAGAAGTAGTATAACTAATGAATGCATTTAGTGTATATGCAGAATACAAGATCTGTTTTGTTTTATTTTGTGTCTTACAGTAGTGGGAATGGAGCCTTTGCACTGAGCTACAGCCCCAGCCCTTTTCTAATTTTAAGACAGGGTCTAAGTCACTAAGTTGTCATCTTTCTGCCTTAGTATCCCAGAATTCTGAGATTATAGGTATGTACCAGCATACATTTTTAAGGTCAATATTTTTAAATCAAGTGTAGGCTTCTATACAAACAACGAAGTATTAATAATTAATTTTTCACACTTTTGGTGGTAGAGATCAAACCCCAGAGTCCTGCACATGCTAGTCATTTTCTCTGCCACTGACCTGTGCCCCCAGTCCACACATTAAAATGAATTAAAAGCAATGTATGCCATAACATCAAAAATACAAACACTTGGGAGTAAATCTGATAGAAGGTATGCAAAACAATTACTCTGGAAACTATAAAACATTACAGAATGAAATTAAGCAATTAGATTTCTTAGATGTAATACTAACAGAATAATCCATTAAAATGGTTAATTATACATCAGCAATGTACATAGGTTAAAAAAACTAAAGGAATTTATGTTCATATAAAACTAAATGAGTTCTCTGAACTCAACTTGATCTTTAATAACTAGATAAATCAGTTTCTAAAACCGACTGTGTATCTCTGAACAAAAGTTAATGAGTGTGGTACAGGTAATTTTTTCCCTTAAGACCTTAGATGACAATTGTTGTGATTTCTTGGGAAAGCAGAACTATTTTAAATAGTCATAACCTTGACCATATTGTTCTCTTTTTAAATACACTTGGCTAACTTAAGGTTTTGAGTTAGAACTCCAAAATTTAAGAATTTTGAATACTTTTGCCTGATTTCTTTAGTTTCTTCTGATATTAAATTGACTTAGTAGACTATGGTTAGAAGGGAGTCTAGAGTATGTGTGATTAGGAAACAGGTTATTTAAAAATTATTGAGCTGGGCTTGGTGGCATGTGCCTTTAATTCCAGCATTTGGGAGGCTGAGGCAGGAGGATCATTGTGAGTTTGAGACCAGCCTGGGCTACAATGTGAATTCAAGGTCAGCCTGAACTGCATGGTGAGACCCTGTCTCAAAAAAAATAGGGCCGGGGATTTAGCTTAGTGGTGTGAGCCCCTGCCTGACAGGCATGAGGTTGTGAGTTCGATCCCTGGTACAAAAAAAAAAAAAAGAAGAAAGAAAGAAAAGAAAAGAAAAAGAAAAGAAAAGAAAATTATTCATTGTTAGGAATCTGTGATCTAAACTTTTAGAAGATCATATTGAGTAATTCTGAGGTGACTTCAAGATAGTCTCACAGAAGCTATTGTAGAGATATGTTAAACTTAGTTTCAGGATAGTCTTTCTAATGGCTACTTTTTTTTTTTTTGAGATAGGGTCTCACTATGTAGTATGGACTGGCCTTGAACTCACTATGTAGTCCAGGCTGACCTCAAACTCACAGAGATCCTCCTGCCTCAGCCTCCCTAATGATGAGAATATAGGCTTACACCACCACACCTGGATGACTATATTTTGATCATGATATTTCCTTTTCAGATAATATTATGGGGTTGGGGATATAGCTCAGCAGCACAGCACTTGCCTATATATAATACATATTGTCTTAGTTTCTTTTCTAGTTGCTGAGACAAAATACCCAATGCCCAAAATTGAAGGAGGAAAGGTTTGTTTAGTTCACAGTTTGTAGAGGTTTCAGTCTATTATCAGATGACTCCAAGACAGGGCGGCATGGCAGACAGGCATTACAGAAGAGAAATAGTTCGTGGCAGGCAGAAGGTCACAAATCAAGCAAGCAAGGGACAAGACAAGTCTCTTTCTGTTCCTTACATTGTGTCCTGTCTACTGGGATTAGGCCGATGCTAAACCGATCAGTGGACTGATTTAGTAATCACTCACCCTTAGTCCCTGAAACATGAATCAGTCACACACTGTAGATGCAGCTACCTCTGAAAGAGCCCCACCTATGACTGCATGAGGCTATGGGGGGACATCTAAGCACAAGCCATAAAACATGCAAAGTAACACATTATGATGAAAAACAAATTCACAGTGAAATAATTTATGAGTGTGTACTAACTCTTACAACTTTGGGATTTGGAGATGGAAAATTATCCACCAGCTTTACATGTTGCAAAAATCAGCCTAGGGCTGGAAGAGATAGGAAGATGAATGAGTAGCTGCTGGTAGATACAAGCTTTCTTTTTAGTGTACAAAAAATGTTCTGAAATTCACTGTGATGATGGTAGAACAAGTATGCATGTATCTGAAATCATTTAATTGTACCCCTTAAATGGATGAATAAAAAGCCATCCACACTGGAAAGAAAGAAGCAAAACTATCACACTGGGCCTGGTGGTCCAGCCTGCTTGGGAGGCTGAGGCAGGAAGATGAAAAGTTCCAGTCTAGACTGGGCAATTTAGCAAGACACTGCCTCAAAAGTCAGTGGGGGTGGGGAGGGGGGCTTGAGGATCTAGCTCAGTGGTAGACTTGCTCAGCGTGCATAGCACCCTGAATTCAATTCCCAGTATAACCTCTCTTTCTTAAAAAAAAAAAAAAAAGAGTGATTCGCGAGCTCTGCAGGATGGTACACCTGTACTATGGAAGCCAAGGCAGGAGTATCACTATCTTGAGTCTAGTTTGGACTAGATAGCAAGATTCTGTATCAGAAATAAAATAAAGAGCTGGGGATGTAGATCATTACAATGTAATCTTTAACACTGGAGGGGGAGATAATTACTGTCTCTGTTTGCAGATAAAATCATCTTGTGTATGAAAAAAACTAGAGTCTGGTAAAAAACTATTAGAAGGAATAATCAAGCTCATCACATTGCAAATTGATGCAGATACTATATCAAGATAGAAAATTTAGTTTCTATACTTTATCAGTGAACAAATCAAAAATGAAATCATGAAATAACCCAATTTAAATCATCTCAAGAAAAATAAATGAATATAGTAAGTATAAAACTTGTATCATCTAAAAACTGCATAACATGGTTGAAAGAAATTAAAGGAACCTAAATAGAAAGACAGTACTTGTTAGTTTTTTGGTAGATTTAATTTTTTCTTTCTTAAATGAATCTACAATTTTATATCAAAATCCCAACTTTATTAAAGAATTTTCAAGTTATTCTTGTGACCCAATATAGCCAGAACAACCTTGAAAGAGAGCAAACTTGTGAGCCTCTCATGTTGCAGTTCAAAAACTTACCAAAACCTGCACTGATCAATACTTTGTACTACTGGCATAATGATGAACATACTTACCAAGGGTATAGAATTGTGGAATCCAGAAGTAAATCTTCATATTTATGGTAAACTAACTATTGACAAAGCTGCCATGAGAGAAGAGACAGTTTTCTCAATACGGGAGGCAGGCACAACTGCCTGTCCTTATGCAAAGGAATAAAGCTGAATCCTTATCTGGCAAACACAAACTTAGTTCAGAATGGATCAAAGACTGCAATGTGGGAGCTGAAACAGCTTTTAGAGGAAGAGTTAGGAATACACTCGTACGACCTTGAATTTGGCAAAAGATATATTGCTCACCAAAAGCGTGAGCAATAAAAGCAAAAAATAGATTCATCAAAATTAAAATCTTTTGTACTTCAGATAACACTATCTTGGGTTGGCGATGTAGCTTAGTAGTAGAGTCTGTGCCAGCATGCAAGAGGCACTGAGTTCATTTCGTATCACTAAAATAAATAAATATGTACGTACATACATATTGTAAAGTAAAAAGGCAATTCACAAAAGGGAGGACTTTTGCAATCATGTTTTTTATCTCAAATATATAAAGAATTATTACAACTCAATACTAAAATATAAATTATTTTTTTTTTCAGCCCTGGGGATTGGACCTAGGCCCTTTGCACTGAGCTACAGTACATCCCCAGCCTTTCTTATTTTTTATTATGAGGCAGTATCTCTGTAGGTCCTAAGTTGCCTATGCTGGATTTGAACTTGGGATCCTCTTACCTCTGCTTTCCAGAGTGCTGGGATTACAGGTGTGCACCACCATACCTAGCTTAATTACCCAATTTGTAAGTGGCAAAGAATCTGCGTAGCCATTTCTGTCTCTAGAAAAAGGTTTACAGGTGACAGTGAGCTAATGGGAAGATGTTTGGTACCATTAGCTGCCAAGGCAATAGAAGCCACAATCATACTGAGGTGGTTGGTTGTACTCAAAATGACAGCATTTTGGAGCAAGTGTATGAAGAAATTGGAGCCCTTGTGTATTACTGGTGGGAATCTAAATAGTGCAACTTCTTTCAAAAATACTCCAAGCGTGCCTCCTATTTGAATATGGAGTTGCCATGTTACCTACAGTCTACTGTTGGGCAGATACATGAGGGAAGTGAAAATAAATGATTATACAAAAATGTGTGCACAAATGTGTAACAGCATTATTCATAAATAGCCTAAAATTCAGATTAACCCATGCCTATCAGCAAATGAATAAATAAAACTTGGAATATTTACATAATGGAATATTTACATAGTAGAATGTTATTTGGTCATAAAGGAATGGTGTATACAACATAAATTGTGAAAACATATACTAAGCAAAAGAAACCAGTCACAAAAATAGACAAGTTTTATGATTATATGTCTATGACATGTCCCAAATATGAATATTTAGAGGCGGAAAATAGGTTGGTGTTTGCATGCAGTTTGTAGGAATGGGAGTTTTTGGGTATGATGACTAAAACTAAAGATTTTCTTTTTGGAGTATTGAAAAATACTTTAAAATTAATGTAATTTTTGCATAACTCTTTGAATCTACTGAACACCACTGAGTTGTACAATTTAAGTCCATGATTGTGTGGTAATTAACAGAGCTATTAAGTAAAGTATATATCCATTGGTCTGTTCAATGTTTTGAATGGACATTGTGCCCCCATATGTGATGTTTTTACCATGATAAATCAGTCACTTGCAAAGTTTTCATTCATTAAATAATGCAGATCTTGCAAATGTTGTAAAATACCTCATTTGTCAACATCACTACCGGTCTCAAGAAAAATAGTCTTTAAGTATTGAGAATCTCACTGTGGAGAATGTGAGGTTTACACAATTATAATTTTCATTTGAAAGCTCAAATTTTATTATTAGCAATAAATCCTGACATTTTTTCCAAGTGACAGGCTTACTTTTTTCATTTTCAAGAAAATGTCTGCCAAATGTCTCAGTCTGAATAACTATCATTTGTCTGTCAGTCATTATTTCAAATAAAAATAGTTTTCCATGAAAAAAGCAGCTAGTTCATGTAGAAACTGCTGCACAAGTTCTTTTCCTCAGGAAACCATTGCACTTCATTCATATTTCCCACTTTTTTGCACAGAATGTGTATTTCATGCTCAGTATTTAATAAAAACTCCATGAGTTTTTGCTGCTTCAAATAAATTAACATCCTTTTAATGTAAGTGCAGGAGTATGAGGAATTCAGTCTGTGCCAGTGTAGCTTGATTCTATTTCCTTTATTCTTCCTTACGAATGAGCTTTATCCACTGTTGAATTTATACTATGAAAGCACAGTGAAACATGCAAATAATATCCTAATACTATTGCAAAACCTTAGTTGGACCAAGCATGGTGGTGCATGCTTGTAATCCCAGCACTGGAGAGGCTGAGGCAGGAGGATTGCTGTGAGTTCGAGGCCAGCGTGGGCTACATAGTGAGTTCAAGGTCAGCCTGAACTGCATAGTGAGACCCTGTCTCAAAAAACCAAACCAAAACAAACAAACAAAAAACTTAGTTGGCCACAGGGTTCCCCTGACAAGTTCTTCAAGTTGTCTCAAGGCCTACAGAGCCATTTTGAAAACCCGTTTCTCAATGCTTTTGTCTATTTGTGACTTTTATCTGGAAACCACAAACCAGTGTTCCAGTAGATATCCCTACGTGGGCAGCCTTAGATTTCGATGTGTTTGAATTCATCTCTCCTTTCTCTGGAATTTCACAATGTGTTTCTCCTCTATCTTACACTACCTTTCCCCACTGACTGTGTAAACATTCGCCTGTCATCCAATTAGAGACATAGTTATACTCAGCCTTCAGTTTCCCTCTCACATCTCTTCAGGCCCAGGGCTTGTCAATTCCGTCTCCCCCAGTCTTTTTTGAATCAATTTCTTACCATTGAGACCCTTTCTCTTTCCTATAATATTCAGTAGACTGGTAATAGACTGGTAATAGAATGTTCTGTCTTGTTCTCTTCTTTTTGTAAATAACTGAAATATCTTGCATTTTACCCTACTTGCAAGCTAACAAATTAGCCTGCCAGTTTGGTAGGTGCTGACAGAGGACAAGTGTCTCCTGGGTCAGAGACAAAGGAATTTATTACTGCAGGCATTGCAGGCAGTGTGGGCTTCATTATTCCATGGTTCTGCTTCCTCCATGCTCACCTGAGCAATGCTAGGTGAACCCAGGTGGGAGCCGTATTCACAGAGTTTGTATCACCACTAAGAAACCCTGAAATTGAGAAGCCCCTGGTCCCTCAAAGAAGTTCTTGGAAACCTGCCCAACCTTTACTCTGAAGAACACAATACTTTCATCTCCTAAGGCTTTTTGCTATAGAAACATCTTAAAGTAATGTCCACAACAAAATCTCATAGAAGTCCTATGGAGATGAGAGACACCAATGGAGAATTATCTCCTAACATTTTGGTATTAGTTTTCCCTACATTGTTA
>RJWM01030046.1:0-23813 GCA_004363535.1 Dasyprocta punctata
TGTCATTCTGTGCCCTTTAGAAACAGCTCTTGAAGCAGGGGCCTCAGGAAGTGTTGTAAGAAAAAGACTAAAGACTGAAGCTGTCTGATTCAGAGGTCAAAGACCAAGGTGTGGGACTGGAGCATCCACTGGATAGGCTTGGGCAGAGGAAGTTAACTACCAAGCAGAAAAAGGGAGATTCCAAATATGAGTAAGGTGGAAATAACCAGCTATTCTCAGACAGGTCCTGAGAGTGAGGGAGTAAGGGGGCCAGTGGAAAGACAATAACATGCTTTGGTGGGAGGGCCTTCTTCCAAAACTTTATAGCCCTCCTCTGTAGGTAGACTTTAAATGGTGCTAAATGGCCTTGAAACTAATCTTTCCAGTTTCTTTCTTGTTTAGTCACATGCATATATATTTTGAAATTTCAGTCTTAGTGTAGATACTTGCAATCTTGCATATACTTTTTCATTGAATAATAATTTTCAACATTTTCATGTTGCAACTCTATATTGGCTGCCAAATATTCTAGTTTTGCCCATAACTCAGAAAACACATCTCTGAGTATTAACTTTTTGTTTATTTGAATTACTTCCTTAGAATAAACTTGAAGATGTGAAATTCCTAAACCAGAGAGTCTATAATTGAAACTTAATAAGTATAAATATTATTTAAATAAAGGAATGACCCTCAACAACTCCTTTCCCACTGCTCTTCTGGAACTGATGAATGGAGACTCTTTAGTTGTGCTGTATAGTATGAGAGCAATTAGCAACATGTGGTGTTTAAATGTATAATTTGATTAATCAAAATTAAATTCAAAATTAAGTTCCTCCACTACATGAACTATGTTTTAAGTGCTCTATATTCTAAGCCTTCTGTGTTAGAAAGCACAGATACAAAACATCACTACAGAAAATGCATTGGATAATGTTTCTCTAGACTTCCTGAAGAATTCACTGTTCACATCTTAGATGGAATTTCTTTATTGATTGGGGTTTTTCTGTTCATTGAGAGGCTGTTAGCATCTCTGGCCCATGTCCACTAAATGTGCTTCCTTGAATCAATCTCACACCTAAAACTAGTCTCATATTTTCAAATGAACAAAGGGAACACAATCAATTCCATTTGATATCCACTGAGGTTTTTTCTTAAAAGAAAACATTTCCTAACATTTCTATTGGATAGCTTCTGGTTGGCTTTGCCTGGAGGGAGTAATGTTAGAAAGATGAGTTAGAAAGGAAGTCCTCAATCAGGGGCTAATTCTGTTCTCTATGTCCATTTTCCTTCTCTCTTCTGCTGGCCTGTTCACTGCTTTTGGGGAATTGCAGGAACAAGACCCTGCAGATGGAGAAGATCAAGGCCCGACTGAAGGCTGAGTTTGAGGCACTTGAGTCAGAAGAACGGCACCTGAAAGAATACAAGCAGGAGATGGACCTCCTGTTACAGGAGAAGATGGCCCATGTGGAGGAACTCCGACTGATCCATGCTGACATCAATGTGGTATGTGGCTGCCTGCCTACCTGAAACTTGTGGGCCCCTTAAGAAAAAGTTGTAGTCAGTGCTGTGGCCTTTCCTTGAGATGTGCCTGTGAGTATCCTTGGGGAGCAATCATCAGCCTATGCTGAAGTAATCTCATTCATCCTTGACTTAGTCACTGATTGACTGTATTGCACCAGATAAGTCCCTACTCTCTGGGCCTCATTTTATTTTTGCAGCACTATGAATGGTATGAGGTAATCTCCAAGGAGTTGGCTATGATGTGCTCTCATTCTGAGAGTCTGTGAAGTAAGAGTTAATAGCCTTGGGGAAAAGTGACCAAGAAACCTGCCTCTGGTGCACAGTTAAAGGTACTGCTCCAAAGCTTCCAACCAGACTGAACAATCACCTGTGCCTGATTATCAAAGTAGAACTCCTTCATTAGAGCCTCTCTTTTTGAAACTCTAAGAACCTGGGAAATTAATTGATTGCTCAGTTGATAAGCTTCCTTCTTTTGGAGATATTAAAGCAGAGAGCTGTACTGATGATTCATTCACAAGGAAGGAGGTTAGAGGTACTGACATATAAAGTAATTTCCAATCCTTAAAGCCTATGAATATAAATATTTTTTTTTAAAAATCACTTCTAAAAGATCCAAGTTTCTATTCTTGGGAAATTCATTTCTGTGGCAATACTCATTTCCTGATGTTATCAGACCTAAGTTGTTAAAATAAATATAAAGATTAGGACAGTAAGCACTTAGGATTTTCTGGGATTCATGAGAAACTGGCAGCTTTGCTGCCAGGTAACCAAGGTTACAGAGGCAATGAAATGAAGCTATTTGCCACAGAGGGGCTGAAAATGCAAGCCAATCAATCTCAGATTTGAAAGTCAGAGTTACATGGAAGGTATGCTAAAACACAAATTGTCAGACTCCACTCTATGGCAAACTATTAGCCAATATCATACTAAACCTTCAAAAAGCAAAAGCCTTCACTCCAAAATCAGGAATAAGAAAAAGGATGTCCATTATCACTACTCCTATTCAATATAGTTCTGGAAACATTAGCCAGAGAAATTATATTAGAGAAAGAAAAAGAATAAGGATAGAAAAGGAAGAAGCTAAATTATCAAATTACCAAAACTCTACCAAAATACTCCTAGAGTTAATAAACAAATTCCATAGCATGGCAGGATACAAAGTCAACTCAAAACTAAATAGCATTTCTGTACACAAACAACAAACTCACTGAGAGAGATATTAGGGAAACAACACATTTCATAACAGCATCAAGGGAAATGAAATCATAAATCAATCTAATGACCTTTACACTGAAAATTACAGTACTCTGAAAAATTAGATCAAAAAAGATATTAGAAAATGAAAAGATAGATATTGAGAAGCAGAGTTTCTAGTTTTATGTATGTGGGTTGGAGCCTGAGAATTTACATTTTTTTTTGAGACAGGGTCTCGCTATGCAGTTCAGGCTGGCCTTGAGCTCACTTTGTAGCCCAGGCTGGTCTTGAACTCACACCGAACCTCCTTCCTCAGCTTCAGGAGTGCTGGGATTATAGGCGTGCACCGCCACACCTGGCTGAGAATTTGCATTTCTGAGTTCCCAAAGCTGCTGATGCTTCTGATGTGGCAACTACATTTTGAGAGCTATTGACCTAGGAGGAAGGTCACTGATCTAGGAGACAGAAGCCCTGACTCTTTGTTCCTAAGAAAATTTTTCTGTAGAAGTCCTTTCGTCTCTTGAGTTTTATTTTTTTCACCAGTAAAATGGTGGTAGGGTGAACTAAATGAATTGTAAAGGTCATTCCAACTCTTAGATGTTGCATTTGAACTATACCATTTATTGAGCCGTTAGTCTGTTAGCACCTGTGTTGAGTGCTTTGTATAAATTTGACCAATGAATCTTCACTAAGACTACATGAGGTATACACTATCAAACTGTCACCATTATAGAGATATAGAAACATGATTGACCAGAGTATATGGCAGGTTGAGGATTTAAACATAGATTTGCCTGTATCTGGAGCCTGTGTTATTAATCACTCAGTTATAAAACCTCTTCAGGAACTTTGGGATCTTCTTTATGTACCTATCCCACTTTATTTTCCAGATGGAAAACACCATTAAACAGTCAGAAAATGACCTAAACAAGCTGCTAGAGTCTACAAGGCGACTGCACGAGGAGTATAAGCCCCTGAAGGAACATGTGGATGCTCTGCGTATGACTTTGGGCTTGCAGAGGCTGCCCGACTTGTGTGAAGAAGAGGAGAAGCTCTCTTTGGAGTAAGCTGCCTGACTTCTGTCTACCTACTCCCATACACACAGAGGCATGTATATATGCATGTATCCTGGCCTGAAACTCTGGGTACCTAGTCCTGCTTTTAGGTCTATGAATAAATGGATCATTGCATGACCTTGGGCAAGTCTCTATCCTGGGCTTTTACACCAGAAGGAGGATGATTAAATTAGAATTACTGAATGTCTTCTGTAATTCTTTGTGTGATTTTGACAAGACTGACTATGACTCTTAAGAGGTCACTTCTAAAGTCCTGGTCTGAAAAGGGAATCCAGAAAACTTTAAAAACACATTATGTTCAACTTTTATAGTCTCTGTGAGCTATCCTCAAACTTAGTCTTGTGACCTGGAATTAAGAATTAGGCTCACTTCTAAAGTCCTGGTCTGAAAAGGGAATCCAGAAAACTTTAAAAACACAATATGTTCAACTTTTATAGTCTCTGTGAGCTATCCTCAAACTTAGTCTTGTGACCTGGAATTAAGAATTAGGCTCACAATAAAGGCAGAGAGAGTTCAGCCCAATAGAAGGAAGCATTTCCTAAATGTGGACCAGATTGCCTGTGGAAATGTTGAGCTTTTTAGTCTTAGAAATATGTAAAGATACAGACCTGGCTATGCTTCAATATGCATACTACAAATGAACATGGCATAAAGGATGGGACAAAATGGCCCTTAAGAATCTTGCTATCCCTGAGATTTCATGATCATTTTAGGTCTGTCAGAGACAAGGAAAAAGAGGGTTAATATTCCTGGTAGATAATGGACCTGGTACCTAGAAAAAAGAATCTTGTACTGAACAGGGTTTATGAACTTTCTAAAGTGAACAGTAGTCTAACTCGGTTCTTAGCATGGAATCTTTAAAGAGGGGGCAAAGTTGCTGCTTTCAGAATGATTCAGCCAATGTCTCTCATATCCAAAGTTACTTTGAGAAACAGAAAGCAGAATGGCAGACGGAGCCTCAGGAGCCCCCTATCCCTGAGTCCTTAGCCGCTGCAGCCGCTGCTGCCCAACAACTCCAAGTGGCTAGAAAGCAGGACACTCGGCAGACAGCCACCTTCAGGCAGCAACCTCCACCTATGAAGGTACGTGAGTTAGGTAAGGGTTGTGTAGAAAGTAAAGTACTCTCCCATGGAAGGTCCGCGGGGTCTGCTCCTTTGGGATCTTCCTTAAACAAACTTTGATTGGGGCACAGAGAAAGGTGTGCTATGTTGAGTCTTCCATTTTTGTCCTCCCACATTTCCGGAGTAGATAAAGTGTACGTTTGGAAGGTTCTGCTGAAGTATAATTTTCTAAAATTTACAAACAGGCCAGGGATTTAGCTCAGTGGCACAGTGCCTACCTGACAAGCATGAGGCCCTGAGTTCGATTCCCAATACCCCTCCAAGAAAAGGTAATTCAGTCTAATAATACTGAAAGTTAGAAGCATAACTTTTATACAAATATATAATGAGCATGTGTCATCAATGAAGGAGCAAGCAGGATTGCAAAGCAGCTTCTAAAAACACCTAAAGAGCAGGTGAATTCAAGAAAAGAAAGGAATGCTGAAATAAATTAGTTCCACCAAAGACTGTGTAATGTGAACTATCTAAAATATTTATTATTTTGACCTTTACAGAAAAATTTGCTGATTTCTGTCCAAGAAAATTTGATACTGGGTGGTACTGTTAGACAATGGTCCAGTATAATACTGAATTGACATATTCTCATTTTGCCTTCTCAATTTTGCATACATTTTCTCAGTGTCCCTCTATGACCTTGATTGTATACTTCATTCATCTTCAGTAGCCTCCAAGACCACTGATTTCTACTTAAATCTCTTTACTATTCTATTACTATTCCATCTTTATTGGATATCACGATTGCTTTTAGGGCCCCTGAGAATCAGAAGTCTGAACCATGACCTAGAATAATCTGATCACTAACTTTCTTTGTCCTGTACTCCCACCAGGCCTGTTTGTCATGCCACCAGCAAATTCACCGGAATGCACCCATATGCCCTCTGTGCAAAGCCAAAAGTCGGTCCCGGAACCCCAAGAAGCCCAAACGGAAGCAGGATGAATGAAGAAAGGGGAAACACATGGAACTCTTCTGTTCTGCCCCTTGGCCAGAATGAGTGATGTCCTGATGTGAAAAAAACTCTTCCCAACCCTTCCCAAGTCTCCTATTTAATGTGATAAAAGCACAACTCCTCTTTTACTTTGCTCTACTTTCTTTCTTCATTTGGCATTTCTAGTTTAGGAAGAGGGTTCGGGTGCTAATAACTGTGTCTGATGATCCCTTCTTTACCACCACCATTTCAGCCACTTGTTTGGAGCTGAGGAAAGGGCAAAAGACCCACAAGTACTTATCTGTCACATGTGTTTGAGACCTGAAGCTTAAGAGATATGGGGTCTGAGGACTGGGGGCAGCCCATATATTATTTCAAGAAAAAACTTGTGTTTTCCTTCCCTATATCTTTGCCTTAGGCTCTGAAACAGAATAATCTCACTAGTCTTTCCAACAGGCTGTGTGTATATATCTCCCTCATCCCTGTCTTGATCCTTGAGACCCAGAGGTAGCTTAGACAAACCTTTCTAATAGCTCCCCCTATTCAAGTGTCCCAGTTTTACTAAAGCTCTTAACATAGTAACTTGTGTGTGTGGGGATCCTAATATCTGTAGAACTTTTCTCCGTACTTCTAATCTTCACTAATCTGTAGAAGTTTCCCACGGAGAAATTAAGGAGCTGGACTCACTCTACAAGTCCTGCCTAACTCACTGCCTATGATACTGGGATTGAGGGCTTTCTTATAGGGGCTTCCTTATGTTAAGAGGGACTCTAGGCTGATATTGGTGTGCTCAACAGTTTTTAAAAAACAGTTTAAAATTCCTCAAGCTCCCCAAGTTTCACGGGTCTCTTCTCCACCAAAGCTGGGTCTCCTAGTTGTCACTGTTGGACTTAAAGGATGAGAATGGGGACATGCTGACTGAAAAACTTTAGTCCCAAGTCTTGTCCCCAGGCTTGGGCAGGGAGATGTTTTTCCTTCTTTCCTCAATTGTAGTTTTATGTTGCCACAGTATATGTGTTCATAATATAAAAGATTCCTCTGCTTTTTGAAATTAAGACTGTTATGTCTGTACAAATCTTTTTAAATAAACATTTGTTCATTGGAGTAATGCTGACTGAGTGCTGCTGTGTACTGGATAATATAAAAGATGTAATGCAATATACCATTTTGAATAGCTTTTTGCTTTTATTCATTCCAACTTAGAAACGAGAAAGCCTATCATCATGCTACAACAATTTACCCAAATACCATAACAAGTTTCACTTCCTAACTACCTACTCTGTGTCAGGTCTATATGCAAAATGCTTTATATAAATGATTGTATTTGATTCTTAAAACAATCTTAAAAGCTAAGTGCTCTTATTTTCAATAAAAGCAGACTGAGAAGTTAAATAACTTATCCAGAATTAACTAAGAAAAGAGTGGTTACAGATTTGAAGCCAGATTTTTCTGATTCCAGAATCCATTTATTTATAATTTTCCAACATGTTTTTCTTTTTATACATTTCTCCCTTTGGGAATGGCTTGATGGAGGAGGTAGTTGAAATAACTCTCAATCTAAAATTGGAGACTAGATATCTAGTGATTAATTCTTGCAGGCTTATAAGGGCCTGGTCCTCTATAGGAATACAATAGGGAAGAACCCTGAAGGGGCATGTAGCTTTAGAACTCCCTACAGGGAATTGGGCTGTTGCTATTAGGACTGCATCATAGTTCAGCATGTCCCTCTATCAAATTCTGTCCCCTTAGCTTCCTTTTTCTTCTCTGCAGTTTGTCTTTCTTTGCATGAGTATTGATACCAAAGGCTCCCTAATTATTATCTTGTTGCCAATAAAGTGAGTACTTATAAAGGAGCTTAACAACTGACAAAACCCACTCTATACCTCACGTCCTCATCTGGAAAATGAGGCAAATAGCACCTACTTCATGAAGCTATTATGAGCAATGCCAGATATTTAGTAAGGCCTGGAGTGTTAATTTCTCTCTCTTCCCTGTGCTTCTGGGATCATTGCAGATTAGAGGACTAGTCAAAAGATGTACTATTCATCTCATCTGACATTTCTCCATCAACTGAGAGTTTAGTTTCACTACAAGCCTATTTCTGAAATGAGTTGCACTTTAATCTGTATAAGCTCAGTGGGTCCCTTTACAGTACAGAATGCAAAGTAACTGGTACACATTTTTATGGAATAGCAATCAGGTCTGCCAATTCTGTTATATTCAGAGTAGCAGAACTTGGTCTCAGCAGTACAAGCCAGGCAAGCCATGGTCACTTCTGAATGGGAAGAGAATATTCATACATTGAACCCTTATGCCTGCCACTTGGTACTACTATCTCATGACACTGCTATCTCATTTAAGTCTTTTTGGGTTATTTGTGTGAAACAAAGTACCCCAAAATTTACTGGTTTAAGAAAATCACTTTATTTGCTCATGCTTCATCAGATTAAGCAGGACTGACCAGAAATGGCTCATTTCTGTTCCATGTATTGTTGCCTCAGACAACGTGATGGGGACTGGGGGAATGGTGGTTGTCCAAGTTCGCTGCAGTCTCATCTGGGACCTCACCTCGGGGTGGTTGGAACAGCTGTCCACTGAGTTCCTATTTCTCTTTTGTCCTCCAGGGCCTCTCTTCCTCCACATGGCCTCTCCTTACAGTAGTCAGAATTTTTCACCTGGAAACTGGCTTCCAGAACAAAGTCATAAGGCCTTTGTGATGTAGAGCCAGAAGTTATACAGCAACACAGCTGCTTTGACACTCTTGATGAAAGCAAGTCACAGGACCACATAAAATTTAAGAGGTGGGAAAACACTTCTCTTAAAGGGTAACATCGTGAGTAAAATACACCCTGACCATATTTTTCCGATGAAAACATGTACTTTAGCATAACATGCTTGGCTGTGTGTTTCATCAGCTGCTCTGAAAGAAAATAGGAGAAATCTTTGTTTTCACCCACTTGGGATTATGAGGGGCAATGTGTGTGCACGTGTGTCAAATGAGTGAGTTTTACCCACATTAGGTGCTGTGCTACATTTTTGTGTATCTATATTTGTCTTTAATGATGTATTTTCTTTTGATTTTTCTTATAGAATTAGCCCAATTCAACACAATACTACATGAAAATCTGCTTTTACAACTTTGGGAGAAGTTTGAAAGTGAGTCATCAGGTGATTCAGCTACTGATGATGACTTGGATTATGTAAGCTGAAGAAGTTATCAAGATATGAAAGATAAAGAAGTACAAAATGAAGACCTTGTTACAGATGAGGAAGAAAACAGTATTATAAATAAATATTTGACTAGTTAAAATGCTTCAAAATGGTGTATACGTGAACAATCCAACATTAGAACTAGGTCAGAAAATGTTACAAGTTTCTTACCATGGGTGAAACCTATTTGATAGAATGCTGACACTGCGATTCAATGTTGGAAATTTTTGTAATGGACTACATGCCACAGTGTTTTCAGGCAACTTGCTTCTGAAAAGTGGTTCATGAAATAAACATTGCCAGGTTTGAGATTACTTGCCTTTCTTTCTGGAGTTGGATCATAGGTCCTTGTCTTGAACAATGAATGACCGAAAGGAGCAAAAAGCATTGGCCAAATTCATTTGAGAATGTAAAAGTGAAGAATGGGAAGAAAACTGGTTCTACAGAGTGAGTTTGGGCTAAGTAAGTAGAAAAAAGGGTAAGAACAAAGATAAAAGTACACTACATCTGGGAAACATGGCTCTTACTATCATGTAAAGCTACAATAGTACTGGCTCCTCATGACTGTCTTTCTTTAATACTCTCCAAATCTTCAGTAAACTCATGAGAATTTCTACATCAGGGTCCCGAGAGGCAGTGCTGAGATCCCAAGACTCAGGCTGATGTCAGGTCTAGGTCATCTTATTGAAAGACTGCTCAAGTACTCACAAGAAGTCTATGTGCAGGACTTTGGAAACTGTTCTGTCATGCACATGTCTGGGATCTTGTAGTTAACAGGTCATACCTACTTTTCTAGCCAGCTTTTACAATGCACTAATCACCTATCTCAACAAGATGTTGTGAAACACATTAATAATGAAATGTAAGTAAAATATTCTATATGCATCAATATTAATACTCAAAAATATATTTATCATATTTCACTATCTGAATTAAAAGCCTTCATAACAGGATGTTATCATTTTAGTTGTCAGAATTTAAAAGATTTAAGGAGAAGTGACAGGTGTAGCATTGAGATTTTTAGAACAATAATGACACTTGAGAGAATTGGCTTCTTTCAAAATTGCCTATGTTTTGATAACAAAAAGACCTTTCAAGAAAGAAAAAAAAAATTGACAATTTGGCTGCTAGTTGCTCATTTTTTGAAAGCTTTGTTTCAAACTGTCAAGCAGTTTGTACATCATCTGAGTACATGAGAACTCACAAACAACATACATTGTTACATGATTGTTGAAGGTTTTGGCAATATATGACAAACCTTCCAAATGTGGTATAAAAATATACGCCTTGGTAGATGCAAAGACATTTTACACCTTGATTTTAGAAATTTGTCCTGGAAATCAGCCACTAAGACTTCCTCCATGCAGTAATCAATCATATGATGTTGTGAACAGACTTGTTGCACTCGTTTCAAAAATTAACCCAAATGTCACATTCCACAATCGGTTTATAAGTTACCCATTGATGATATGTTTGCAAAAAAAAAAAAAACAATGAAACAAAAACAAAGAAACAAAACAGTTCAGCACAGGAACTATTAGCAAGAACAAAGTGAAAGTTCCTGAAAAATCGTTGCAAGTTCACAATAGAAACATGTATAGTGCAATCTTTAGATTTCAGAAATACATAACAGCCTTACATGGTGAAGAAAATCAAAGTAGTAGTGATACTGTCAACATTACACAATGATGATACAATTGATAGTGAAGCTAGGCATTGTGGTGCATGCTTATAATCCCAGAACACTGAGTGGCTGAGGCAGGAGAATCCTGTGAGTTCAAGGTTGGTCTGTGCTACACAATGAGTTCCAGGATGCTCTGGACTTATATTAAGGCAAAGAAAAATAGCACCTGACAGGCAGGTGTGAGTTTGTGAGTTCAATCCCTGGTGCAAAAAAAAAAAATTGCCTGTAAGGTAAAGAAAAACAAAGTAATAGAGATATTGTCAATATTACACAATGATAAAATTGATAGTGAAACCAGGCATTGTAGTTCATAACTGTAATTCCAGTACTTGGGAGACAGGAATGAGAATACTCTGAGTTCAAGGTCAGCTGGTGATACATGGTGAGTTCAAGGCTAGCCTGGACTATGTCTCAAGACTCTGTCTCACATAGCTAAACAAGCAAAGATTGATAGTGAATACTCAACACAATTGAAGCCTGAAATGGCCACATTTTCCAGTAAAATGAAAGATGGAGTAGATGTTTCAGTGAGTTATGCAGCAACTATTATGACACTTGAAACATGAAGCACTGACCAATGGTTTTGTTTTACTGGATCCTAAACATGTCAGACATAAATATTTTCATAACTTAACAAAGAAAATAATAGTCACAGCATATCATGGAGAAATTTTCTTAGAGAACTGGGACTGGAATTGACAAATTATTAATTACAACAGAGGAAGAACAGTGTGTATCTTGCCCCAAAAAACTCCACAAAAGAATTCTGGAGCAGACTAGTAAAAAGGCAGGTAAAAAGTCACAAGAACCTAGTAAGAAAACAAGATCAGCAAGATGTCAAATATGTCCTAGCAAAAACTAGGAAAACAAAGCACATGTGAGATCCGTATAAGCAATACTTGTGTATGAAACATGCTGTTTTAATGTGTGAAAACTGCCTTAGGCATGATAATTGAAGTAAATATTATTTTTATGATAGAGTTTTATTCGTATTCTTATTGTGCTTCACATAGGATTTTATTTCTTTTGTTATTTTTTTGATGTGGTCGATGTAAAAAATGTTAATGTTTATTCTAAACACATTACATATTTGACATTTTATTTGATTGACATTTAATTTTCCTGTTAAATGCATATTGTGTAATAGAAAGCTTCTGACAAAAGAGGAAGACAAAAGAGGTGAGAAGTATTGCTTGCCAAACAAGAAAGGAAAGCTAAGCACATGTGCTATCAGTGTGAATGAGACTTGTGTATGGAGCATGCAGTTGTCATGTGTGAAGACTGCTTTAGATGTAATAAACGAAGCAAAGATTATTTATGTGGTAAAGTTTTGTTTGTATTTTAATTGTAGTTCACAAAGTAATGTATTTCTGCTGCTATTTTTTAGATTTTGTAAGCAGGTAAACAGTTCATTTTGAAAATGTTGATGTTTACTGTACACATCATTACGTAATAAAAATTTTAATATTTTATTTCGTTGACTTTTTAAATTTTCCTGTTAAGTACACGTTGTTTACTATAATAAAGTTCACAAAATTAAAGTTAGTAATTCATCAATATAAATAATTCTAAAAAATAAATGTGGGTGTTACATGTACCCCATAATGTGCCTTTTCTAAAAATTTACCGTGATGTCCCTAATAGAAGGAACTGCATGCATGTCAGAGATGGGAGGAACTGTATTTTCAGACAGTCTACTGTTACAGTTGAATGAGCCAATGATAGTTCAGGTCCTTCTGTACAGCAAGGGAAGAATTGTCATCCATAGACCAAGTAATAAATAGTAAGTAGCTACACTTATTCAAGATCAATGAAAAGGTAGCAGCAGCAATAGGAAAACAGAAAAAGAGGACAAAAAACTCAGTCTTTCAGAATTTAAAGGCTGGAAAACAGGATTTAGGTGCTCCCCCCCCACCTCCACTGAATCTCCCTTGGTGATAGTGCTCTGTCTAGGGAATCCCTTAGGCTTTCGTTATTTTATTTTACCCCTCTCTTAGCATAATGGAAGCAGGAACAATCACTGAGTGCTATCTAGAATTAAATGGGATGAATGGAGTGACTAGCTCAACTCTTTAGTTTCTAATTGTACTGTCACCCCACCAAGAGACCTGATCCCCAAAAATCTTTGAAGAGATTTGAGGAGGAAGTTGTATCTTCTGGCTGACTAGGGGCATTTTCTCTACCTCTGCAGAGGCCAAGAAATTCTTACCCTAACTTATTTATGAGTTCAAGGGAGCTGAGCTCTTTTTTTGAAGATTTCTTGATGAGCACTGGACATGGAAATAGGTTCTTATCTTGCGTTATGGTCATCACTAGTAGTCTGATGACTGTCAAACAAGAAGAAAAAATTTGACTAAGAGATTAAGTACATAAGATCTAAACAGTAAAGTTATGAGAAGCATTAATAAAGGGAATGTCCAAAACAGTAACCAAGACCCCCAATTACATATATTTGGCAAGGACATCTATGAATCGATTTTGGAAACTTGGTCAACCAGTTTCTGTGCCACGTTTCTTACTATTTTAGACCTATTGACAAAGCAAGTTCATCCATCTTTTATGGAAAACACACCCCTTTGATTCAGCTATTAGGAGACATAGTTTCCTCTGTTTTTGTATGGCCACTGCTCCCATTGAGTCTATCTGGTCTTGCAGGAAGACAATATTCTGGACAAGTTCATCTAAGCTACCAAGTTCTTAGGTAACTGTTGATGATAGCAGAAACATGTGATTACTTTTTAATATCTCACATAAGTAGTTACTATTTATTTTCTCTATTAGAATGTAGGACATAACATTGGATTTAAAAAGTCCCATATTTTCTACCATAAATTTGGACTTAAGTATTATAGTAGCTGGCTGTGTATCTCAGTAGCTGCACGTGGGGGATACAGGAAGCCATCTTTGTGTTTATCCACTTGGCAAGATGAATGGCATGTGTGCATGTATGCCAAATTGTCAAACCAGGATTTTTACCCACATTTACACTCTATCTAACAGGTTTTGCATATGTTTATCTGAGCATCAGGGCGGTTAAATACACATGCACCATTCTTCTGCTATATAAACATGTACTTTATCATAATGGAATGAGGATTTGTTTTGATTTTTCTGGTAGTAGTAGCCCGATTCTGTACAATGGCACATGAAAAACCAGATTTCCAAGTTTCAGAGAAGGTCAAAAGAGAATCATCAGATCATTCATACATGAAGTATGAAGATGATAATGACTTTGACATTGGCAATGTGAATCAAAGTTTCTGTGACAGTCTAATGGAGGAAGAATCCACTGATACAATCACAGGGAATGCAGACTTCCTTTATCGAGATGATGAAGAAAACAACAATGTGAGTGTATATTTGACTGGCAAAAATGGTATAAAATGGTCATGCAAAAAATTGGAACAGTCCAATGTTAAAACTAGGCCTGAAAATACAGTGAGGCTCTTGGCAGGGGTGAAACATACTAGACAAATGCCAGTACTACCATTTAATGTTAGAAATTGTAACAGATAAAATGCTACAAGTTGTTGTGAAATACACAAATGCTGAAATGCAAGTAAAATATTCTGTATGCACTTATAGTCATACTTAAAAAAATACTTTTACTATGTCACCTTACTAGCTGAACTGAAAGCATGCACAGAGTTGCTGTACTTGAAGGATTTTCCTCATGGTCACTGCAGAAACGTAAAATACTTATGGAAAAGCAATAGGTATGGGCTTGAGATTTGTAGACTCGTGATGACACTGAGGACATTTGATTTCCTTCAAAATTGCCTGAGGCTTGATAATGCTTGCCAAGAAAGAAAAAAGTAACTGCTAATCTGGTTGCTATCCATTCATTGTTGGAGAAATTTGTGAGTAATTTTCAAGCAATTTACACACCATCTGAATTTGTGACTATTGATGAACATCATGCAGCATTTCATAGTCACTGTAGCTTTAGGCAGTGCATTCCCAAAATCCTTCAAAATATGGCATAAAGATGTACACCCTCTTAGATGCAAAAACCTATTATGTTTTCATTTTAGAAATTTATCCTGGAACTTAGCCAGGACTTAGGTCCTTATTCCTATAGTAATAAACTGAATGATGTTTTGAACAGACTTGTTGCTCCAATAACTCAAACTTATCAGAATGTGACATTTGACCATTGGTTTACCAGTTTCCAATTGAAGTTTCATTTGCTAACAGAGCGCAAGTTGATCAGTGCAGGAACAAAGTAGAAATTCCAAATGAAAAGTTGCAATTTCAAAACAAAGAGTTGTAAAATATAACCTTTGGATTTCAGAAAAATAAAACATTGACCTCATATATGGCAAAGAATAGCAAACAGTTACTGCTGATGTCAAGATTGGACCATGATGGAAACATTGATAGGGAAATCTTGACAAAACAGAAGTCTGAGATGGAAATTTTCTACAACAAAATCAAAGACAAACTAGATGTTGTTGATGAATTATTTAAAACTATGATGTCACTTGAAATACAAAGCACAGGCCAATGGCTTGTTTTACTGGATCCTAAACATTTGTGGCATAAATATTTTAAAAGTTGACAAAGAAAATAACAAGTGTAAACATAATTGTGAAATTTTCTTAAAAGATTTGAACTGGAACTTCGATCATTTATAGCAGAGGAAAAACAAAGTGTTTCTCCCCCAGGGAACTATGCAAAAAAAATTGTGGAGCACATTGGCCAGCTGACAGGTGCACAGGTAAGCACACCATCACAAAGTCCTACTACAACAACAGCAAAATCAAAAACATGTGAACTGTGCCCTACAGAAAAGGACAGGAAAATAAAACATATGTGCTATCAGTGTAAGTGACATTTGTATATGGAACATACACTTTTAATGTGTGAAGTCTGCTTTGGTTATAACAGTTGAAGCAAAGCCTATTTCTGTGATAGACTTTGTTTGTGTTTACATTGTAGTTCACATAGGTTTTTATTTCTAATGATATCCCTTAGATTTTGTAAGCAAGTAAACACTTGATGTGAAAATATTGATATCTATTGTAAGCACTCATTACATATTTGATATTTTATTTTATTGATATCTTATTTTCATTCTAACTACATATTTTGTGGTAAAGTAGGAAATTCCTAACAAAACAAGAAGACAAGAGAGATGAGAAGAATGATCAGCCACATAGGAAAGTAAAGCTAAGCACAGGTGCTTTCAGTTTAAGTGAGACATGTGCATGGAACATGCATGTACCATGCGTGAAGTCTGCATTGGGTGTGATTTTTGAAGCAAAGATCATTTTTGTTGTTGAGTTCTATTGGTATTTTCATTGTAGTTCATATAGGAATTCATGTCTGATGGTATCTCTTAGGTTTTGTAAACAAGTACACAGCTGATGTGAAAATGTTGATGTTTATTCTAAATGTGCAACACATATTAGGAATTTAATATTATTTTTATTAATATTTTATGTTTCTGTTAACTATACACTGTACAATATAAGAACCCCCTGGCAAAGCATCAAGATAAGCAAAATGTGAAGTATATACTGTAAAAAGCCCAGAAAGCAAAAAGCATATGCTCTCAGTGTAAGCAACTGTTGTATATGAAACACTCTGTTGTCATGTGTGAAGACTGTGTTAAGTGTGAGGATTTAAGTAAAGATTATTTTTGTAGTGTTATATCGGTCTTTTCATTGTAGTTAACATAGGAATTTATTTCTGCTGTTATTTTTACACCAAAATGTCAATGTTGAAAATTTTGAGGCTTTTTATATAAACACTCTAAATATTTAAAATTTAATACTTATGTTTTGATATTTTTCTGTTAAATATCCATTTTTAAATATATTAAACTCATAAAATTAAAATTAATAATTCATCAATGAAAATATTCTAAAGAATAAAGGTGGGGCCAGAGATATAACTCAGTGATACAGCACCTGCCTGGCAAGCAAGGTCATGAGTTCAATTTCTGGTACAAAAAAAAAAAAAAGAAAGAAAGAAAAGAAAGGAAAAAATAAAGGTGGGTATTACATGCCCACAAAAATGTGTTTTTATGAAAAAGTTGGCCACAATGCCCCACAGGCTACAGGCTACAGGCAGTTTTTGAATATTCCAGATGATCCCCCTGAAAACAGAAAAAACCCAAACAAAAGATGTCATATTACAAGTTGGAACAAGGAGACCTGAAATGTAGTAAACAAGACAGTAGCAAAATTTACTTAAAAAAGCAAACCACTTTATTTGTCTGGCTAGAAAGAGTGATTGGTGTTTTCTGAAAAGAAACTTGATGTTGTCTACTGGTTCACAGGTATAAAAAGTTTGTGGGCCCTCTTTTTCGTATTCTGGTGTCTCAGGTAAGTTGGTTTTAACAGTGGAGAGGTAAATCTAATTATCTATTCCCTGTACCTTAATGGCAGAAGCAGTGGTTAATTGGTTTGTGAAAGGATATGTACATTTAGGTGAGAGTTGGTCCTGAGTTGCACCCTGAAGGAATCCCACCACTGCCATCCTGGTCTGAGCAAAGACCGCCTCAAATCCTGAGCATTGCAATACTTTTACACCTGATGCAAGTGTATAGTCATGGGTTGATAAAGTCCAGTAAGCACAGCTGCACCCTATAATTCACTGTCATTGTTCAGCTCTGCCCTTGACAAATAACATGTTAACTTCTCGTACCATCTCAAGTCCTGACCCTGGCAGATAGGTACAACTCCTTTGTGTTGAACTCTACACTTCAGAAGTTCCATTCTGACTTTTTCCTTCCACAGCCCCCTTTTTATGCTCATGACCCTATAAAGACTTTGGTGATCTGTCCTTAGGGCCAGAGTGGTTCCTCTCAGGTTTGTTCTGAAGTAAATCTGTCCTGTTAAGCTCATACTTCTGTTTCTTTTCCTTTGCCCTAACACATCCTCTTTCCAGATCTGATTAGGACCTGCTCACCAGGGAAGACTTCAGGATAACAATTGTTGTTAGTCCCTGAGATTGGAAGAATTTTATTTCCATATTTCTGGAGGGTCTGTTGGAAAGTTCCAAGAAGGGTCACAAGTTGAAGCAGTTGGAAAGTTTCAGAGTATATCAGATGTCAAAAAGGGTCTCCCATAAAGTATCTCAAATGAACTGAGATTAAGTTTCAATTTGGGACAGCTTGAAGTTTCATTAAGGCAATTGGAAGGAGATCTACCCATTTATGGTAAGTTTCTTGACACGATTTGACTAGTGATTGGGTTCTCCACATAGTGTGGAAGTGACACTTAATTTCCAGGGAATTGACAACACCCTGTGTGATCTGCAATGTGAAAGAGAATCCTTTATCACTGGATAGATCTAGGCAGTCAAAACTTAGAGATTATTTGAGGAGGACCTTTCTGACTTAGTAGGGAATGCCTCTATCCATGCAATAAAGGTATGAATGTAAGCAGGAAGTGTATATATCCCTTACATGTACATTGTAGTTGAAGTTTATTTTCCACTCTTCTACAGGGGAGGATTCATGCATTTGTACTGGTTCAGGCAAAGGACGAAGAAGAGTCCGTGGATTATGGAGGACACAGACAGCACATACCTTACAGATCTGGGTTTCAGCACTATGGATTCCAGGCACTATTAAGAGCCTATGTGCCATAGCAGTGATGGCATCTCACCTTAGGTGGAAGACATCATGTAGGGACTTAATGACTTTCAATTGCACTGCTCATTGTGGCATGAACAGTCACTATCTCACAGATCACACAAAGTGGAGTATCCATATGCAGCAGAAGTCTGCCATTCCCAAGAAAACCCTCAGTTGCTATTTGCACTCTGGAAGACTCAGATGTCAAATTACTACTGTTTTCATTGAAGACAGTCGTTTTTTGTCCTGGAGTTAGCTCCTTCCATTGAAAAATATCTGTAAATGAAAAAAGAACTAGCACCTGAACTGTGCCATTGGTGCTTGCCTCATCTCAAAGGGGTAGAGCAGTAGTGGGGTTAGACATTGAATTCCATGAATCTGGGGTCCCATGGTAGGTAAACACAGATCTAGTATGTGGTGGACTCAGGAGAGGGCTTTTATCTCCTGAGTACTGACTGATAAATTTGTGGAAGGACTAACCTGTGAGGAGGAGGAATTGACAGAAGAGAGTCCTCTGCAGTATCAACTCCAGAGCATTAATGACTTCTTGGGTACCTATCAGGCCTCTGGTAGAGGTCCATGAAGGCTTAAACATAAGACATCTCTTACCATTTTTCTTGTTCCTTACAGTAAAGATATAATAAAAATATGGCATCATATTTCAGATTGCCAAGGGGTGGCCACATTTCATTTACCCAAGTGGATATATACACTATTTCTTTTGTAATAAAAGCACAACAACATAAAATGATCTGTTTGAAGGCTCTTAGTGTGCGGGTTGTTCCAATTGTTAAGAAGATGTCTGAGTGGAGACTCAGAAGGAGTAGATGAGTTTATTACCATCTGCAGATAGGAGAAGCAAACACTTGGTTCTAGGATTACAACAGGCCTGCCCCTGAGTCAGTCTCCAACAGTGTGGAGCTGACAGGGAGACTCGTGATAGTCTCAGTCTCACCATCCCAGGGGTGCAACCTGGCAAGGCTGAATTCCTTGGGATTTAGCAGGCAAGTCCCTAAGCCAATACCCATTATTAGGGATTGCATAGGGTATCACCAGATAGCTTGTCCTCCTGTCACATTGGTCATCTAGCAAAGCTAAACCCTTTGGAGCTGGACATCACCAGATTTAAGTGAGAACCAGTCCTGGTTTTGGACCCATTGGCTTTCCCCTTACAAACACAACTCCTCTTCCAGTCAAGGAGCCCAGACCTGGCATGTATTTCTGCCTGGATCATCTTCAAAAAAAGAAATAAGATGCACTAGACTAAGCCATAAAGCAATACATCTGGTGACAGAATCTCAAAATAAATGGTAGGCTCTATATAAATTAAGTCAGAAAAAAAGTTACACATTTTTTTCAGGCAGCAGCACAAATTTAAAATGGTAGTCATCACAATGAAATCAAAACTGAGTAAAAAGAAGCAGAAAACAGTATCAACAAACTGTCCCAGGAAGCGGTAGTCTTAGGTGTCTGCACAGTTTGTCAGTGGACATCACAAGCAAAAGTAGTGACAGGAGGTTTAAAGAGGACCAAATTTTCTCTTCCCATGTTGGAAGAGACTGTACCTGTTAATTATAATTTCCTGAATTATCCAGAATTAACAACTAAACAATTTGAACACTCTGATGCCAAAAGACTGAGAAGGAAGGGAGATCAAGGGGAAAATTACTAAAACCTATGGAAAGGAAGCATTTGCATGAGCCTATAACCCATGGGGAGGCACAAATATCCTTGGTGATAAACAAAAAGCTTCCCAAGTCCAGACAAGTTACCAAGCACTACACAGAGAAAAGCAAAAGTTCAGGTGTGCCAGGTTCATGTTTTATGATCCCTTGCTGTGGGCAGTTATATCTGACTATTTTTTGGCACTCAATCTGAGCCAGCAGCACAGAAAAAGCAGGAGAGGGGACAAAGAGGAGAAAAGGCCTTTAATGCAGGCATGGAAGAGTTATAAAGAAATACAAGTGCTCCCAGAAAGAACAAAGAAGTGAAACTAATTTTATCAACTCCTGACTGGAGAAGAGGTTTGGGAGGTGGGCAAAATGACATATTTACAGCTGATTTGAAGGAGCATCTGCCGGTGTAAAACAGGAAACAAAGATTTACTGAGGACTTGGGGTAGAGTCTTGGGTGGTTGTGGAGTCCTGGGATTGGAGAATGCTTGGTGCATGCACAAAAAGGGAGCAGGAGGTTTATCTCTAGAATGAGAAGCAGAACATAAAAGTTACTCTTGGAGAGATAAGTTGCTTCTCTGGGTCCGGTACTGAGTTGGGCAGATGTCATGTTACAGATAGCTGAGCCCCAGGCTAGCAGAATCTATCATTCCCATCTTTTTGATTTATGGGAGAACATGGGCAGAGTTCATCTTAGACTGCTTCCTGCAGGACAGGGGTGTCATGGTGGGGACTGTTGCACATGTGAGGATGATGGGTTAGGCCCATGTAGAAGCTAGTACCAGGGGTCTCAGCCAGGACAAGGAGTTCTCCGATAGTGAAGGTCTGTATGCTGAATTGAAGAAATCTTGGGAAAAAAATGTTTAAAAAGATGAGGAGCTGTAAGTAAAAATATGGAGCAATATGAGAGGCCCCATCAAAGGGAGGAGATAGGAGATCTTGCTCCTCAGAGAAAACCAGATGGAAAAACCTTTTCAGTGATACTGATGTTGCTGAAGAGAGTCTTGGATGTTTGCTTAAGGAGAGAAGAAATGGAGAGCTGTGGTGTGGGGAGACTAGGCAGGTGGGGGTAGAGATAACATCAGCAAGAGTACTTAGAAGTGGGGCTTTAATGGGCATTGAGTGAAATATGAGGTCTGAGGAGGGACCCACTCCGTCATAAAAGGCATGTGTCTGTTTTGTCTAAGGAGTATTGGTGAAAGGAAGTGTTTTGGATAATTATGTATAAAGTAATGTTTTTTTCTTAGTTGTTATAGTTATGTCTCATGTTTGTGTGGAGGGGCAAAGCTGACAGTACAGGTAATGAAGAGTGACAGATATATTGATGGCCATATAGTTAATCATCATAAGGGTTTTGTTATCAGTTTTGGAGACAGTGGAGGTGAAGGTGGGAGCATTGTGGGGGCTCTTAGAAAGGGTAGGGAGAGGCTGGGGTTGAGTTGGGGTTATTCGTTGTGTGTTGTAGTATTGGAGAATTTTGGTTTGAACTTGGGATTTTAGGTTGGGATGCATGTGGGAGAGAGGAATAGTGAGATTGAAAATTGTAGAGTAGGCTGTCAGTAAAGTTATGTGTCCTAGAAGGAAGAATGAGCAGGAATACTGGAAGATGGAGTAATATTGAGGGCTTTATTTTAGGCAGTGTAGGTAGTTTGAATTTAAAATTGTAGTGAAGAATAGGAGAGTTTTGGTGTTGCAGGGAGAGATTGTCCAAAGTATGACAGTGAAGATGAGAACCATCAGTAAAAAATGACAGTGAAGTAAAGGGAATAACACAACATTGGGCTATGAATGGGTGGGGTGAAGGTTTTTAGGTCTTATGATGAAGTGTGTGTGTAAAACCTATTAGTTTTTATCTGGAGTGTGTCCAAGTAGTTGGTGGGTTGGGAAAGAAGCAGGTAAGTGTCTCTGAGGAGAAGTTTTGGCACAAAGATGACAGTTGTAAGTGATGTGATGAGTAATATTTTTTAGAGAAGGATGAGTGGTGACTGGAGTTAGAAGTTTATATAAGGCTTGAGTGTCTATATGAAAGCAGTTATGTATGTTAGTGATGATGTCTAAGGCTTGCTGTTTTGGGAGGAGCTTTGATTTTTGGAAAATTGATCTCTGAGTGTTTTGGCTATAAGTGGGTTTGTGAATTAATTGTGGTTGCGTAGGTGAATATTGAGGTAAAAGCAAGGTGTTTGGGATAAAAGGGAGAAAATTAGTGAGATATGGCTGTTGTGCAGCTAATTTGACCTGTGTGTCTGCAAAGGTATTATCCTGAGAGATAGTCTGGTGATGTTTGGTGTCCTTTACAGTGAATGACTGCTATATGTTTTGGAAGTGGTGTTGTCTCTAGCAGTTTGAGAATGAGAGGTGCATTAGTGATGGGGGTCCCTTGAGTATTACTTAGATATTTTTGTCAAGTGGTATGAGAGTAAAGAATGTTAAATGCATATTTGCAGTCAGTATAAATGTTTATGATTCTGTCTTTAGTTAGTGTAAGGGCTCATGTGAGGGCAATTAGTTTTGATTTTTTGTGAAGATGTTTTGGGTGACAGTGGGCTTGTCTCTATTACCTGAGAACCATTGATTATAGCATATTTTGTTCTCTTTTGAGTGCTTGTGTTGGTTGTGTTGTCATCTATGAACTGTGTATCAGAATTTGTAGGGAAAGCAATACTGCTAATGGGGGAAGGGAATAGTAGTCATCTGTAGGACCTCAATACAATTGTGGACAGGGGTCTCATCAGAGGTGTGAAGTAAAGTGGCTGTAATGAGGGAGCTGCTGGCAGAGATGGTGATTGTAGGGTCCTGGATGAGTATTAAGTGAACTTGTTATAGGCAAGAAGGAAATAAAATGAGAGTTTACTCTTTTGCTGAGGGGACAGAATGGAAGTGAGAATAACATACAGATATTTGTAGATAAGACTGAATAATGAATTTAAGCTTTTTGATATAATGGTATGGGTCAGCAGCAAAGGATGTTACATGCTGGAAGATATATGAGAGATTGGAGAGGGAAAAAGGAACATAAATGTGGATTAAGTCTTTGGTATTTGTCACCTTGCAAGGGGGAAGGGAAGGTTGGGGAGATGATCATGTAAAAGGCGTTGGGCTAGGGATAATGAAGGGAACATGTGGGAAGTGTCACCAAGTGGTGAGGGGCCTCAAGATGATGGTGAGAGGGAGGAGTGAGATCTGGTGTGGTGTGTGGTGGAAAGGAGGAGCAGGGAGGGGGGAGGGGATGAGGAGGAGAGAAGATGGCAATAGAGGAGTAGTGGGGGAGGTAGGTGGTGGAGGCAAAGATGGCAGCAGAGGAGAACTAGGAAAGCTTTGTGGGTATGGTGGGGGAGGCGAGAGCAAAAGGGATATTGTCTGTAAGGTCAGCGAGATTGTCAGGTAAGGGCTTTGGCAGTGTGGAGCAGGCCAAAAGTGTTTGGGCTGCCTTACATGCCTGAATGAGGGAGGGGCTTCCCCTGAGAGCAAAAAAGTCCTCAAGAGAAAAGGCAGAAAGAGAAAAAGGAAGAGGAAAAGATAGAAACCTGTATGAATGTATATGTAAGATAACTAAAATGAACACGCTGCTGAATGTATTCGTTATTGAGAAAGAACAATTAATACTCATATGATTAGATCAATTTTGCATGTCTATATCTGTTAACGTAACCATTTTAAAGATAACGATACGCAATATTGCAACCATTGTCAAGTTTCTATCATCCTGTTTTGTAAACCTGCAATGTCACTGTTGTGCATTTACTCTACTCATTTGTTTGTCTCTTTTGCTTGTTGTCTTTGTTATATATGTCTTTTTTTTTTCTTCACTTAAATAAAAAAAAAAAGGCCTGAAGATAAGGAA
>RJWM01030047.1:0-23840 GCA_004363535.1 Dasyprocta punctata
GAGTGGTATGATCACAGGTTCAGAGGATATCGCTAAGCAGTGTGTCATCTTGGTGGGGGGGTCTCCTTCTGAGTCATTGTTGATTCCCTATGGTCTTGGTAGTTTCCATTGTTTTGCTGGGTTGGGTTTTATTCTCTTTTGTTTTGTTTGGTTATGTTAAATCCCATGGCAGGAGAAGCCATTTCAAGGATAGCAAGATATATTATGGTAGCAATTTTGGATTTACTATTGGCTTGTTTTGAAGTTCTTTGTCACATTCATTGTTTTGTTTTCATTGTTTCTATTCTATTCTATTCTGTCTGATTTGTACTGTGTCCGAAGTCATCTGCAGCTATTTTGAGGACATCAAGGGGAATTATGGTAACTACTGCTGATTTTGTAATGTTTTGAAGTCCTATTTCTCTTACACTGGTTTGTTTTGATTGCTTTTATTCTGTTATATACTCTTTAAAATAAAAAAAAATCAAGTGTTATGTCTTACATAGATAAAGAAGAAATTATTTTTATCCTGGCAAAACTTATTGAGGGTGGGAGAAGTAGCTGAGTTTTTTAAAATGATAATAATAAAACATTAGTTCTATAATAGAGATTTATACAAGGTTACCATAGAAACACAGAGAAGCAATTAACCTGACTGTCCCTTAAGGTTGTGGGAGGGAACAGTGGGGTAATGAAGGTGGAAAGGAAAGTTGGACCTGCCTCCACTGTGGAATGGCACTGGTTGACAAAGGAGAAACAATAGGAATCAAGTGTTGGATCAAAAACAGTTCACTCTGTGATCGTAAGTTCCTTCCTGCAGCAGGTGCCTTCCGATTGTATGCCTGGGCCTTATACCTAAGGGGAGCTCAGAAACAGTTTGCACATTAAACAAATGATCCTCACTTTGCCTTCAGAATAGAATGTAGACCTGAAAGACCAAGGGACACTGCTTTCTAAAATATTATTACAGCCTTTAATTTCTCATTATGACTCTCTGGGCGCTTCAATTAATAATTGCTATGCGAAGAGGAGAGCAAAGTGATAATTAATAGCTATTGGCCAGAGCTACTGCTGAATTAAGAACCCAATTATGGAATGAACAAAGCACGCTCAAAAAGGACAGTGAATTCCAGTTGCAAGGAAAGGTTCAGGAGTTGGGGTGGGAAGTCTCCTTAATCTGAGTGACTGTTGGCAGAAATGGCCCAAAGAGAAAGATAGAGAAAGGATAGACCTGAGTGCTTATCAGGAAATGACTCTTTCACAGTAATCTTCATGTCATGTCCTAGAAGGTCAAACATTGACACTGGGCACTTTTGTCTCCAAATCAACAATACAAAATAAAAACATAAAAGAAGCAAAGACTACAGCCACCCATCGAGGGTGCCACATGCCCTGGGTGCCTCCAGCAGCCCATGGCCTCCCAACACTTCCGAATTCAACAAATGCCCATTACTTGATGACTCTTTGAGTCTTCCCACAAAGGCAGCATAATCATGTTTTCAGAAAGCTAGAGACTACAGGAGTGTTCACACACCTAGCATCTCAAAACCATTTGTTTGAATGCCTGGGTGATTGATGCTTCCATTAATCCCTGGTTTAACTTGTGTATCTTCCTGCTGTCCCTACCAGGACACTTCAGTGCTCTCTTTCCTTGCACAATCGCCCTCCAGTATTACCTGGCTTCTCTATACAAACCTCTTCCCCCATAGCCCAGGTCTTCACTGTTTAGTCTTTGAAAATTCATTACACCCAAACCATTAATGCAACTGATGTCTATGCTTTCTTTTTAAAGAATTTTCTATGAATTAGGACCTTGAGCACAGTATTAAGTACTTAAGAATTTCTTAATTGCATCATTTAAGCTGCAGATTAAATATAGTTTAAATATAAAAGTTCAAATCTTCTTAAGGGAAATGTGTAATTTATAAAACCCTGTATTAAAGAAGAAATGAAGAAAACCTGGCACATAATTCCTTGAAACTGTAAATATTAGTATCTGGGGAAAGTCGTAAAAGACAAGAAAGGGAATTTTCTAAATGCCTATGGTTTCCACAGTTTGGGAGTTGATTTGCTGAAGCACTGGTGGGATCACTCTGTGCTTTTAAAGTAACTCCTTTAAGAAAATGCCCCTTTTCCTACCACCAACAAAATACTGTTATGTAGAGAAGTATGTGATATAGAGGTGACATTCTGTGGCTGAGCTAGGAATTGCAGTGTTTTGATACAAATACTCTGTGCTCCTACCTACACTTCTTATTCAAGGCTTTGCAGTCTTGCAATCTGGAGGATTGAGGTTAACCTAACCATTTAGGAACTTCAACAGGTATTTGAGTGCCTGCTCTCTTCACAGGTTAAGCTCCTATGGTTTATACCAATCGTTAATTTCTCCCTCACCAGAGACAGTTTCTACAACAGAAAGAGAAGGGTTGGCCTCAGATTAAGATTCAAGCTCAGCTCCACTGAATCCATCTGCCCTGGTGTCATCTCTAGGTCTCTCTTTTCTCATGTGAAAATGATAGGTGGTCATGCCGCCAGCTCCAACTCATAAAAAGGTGAGTATGTGTTGGGGGGAAGGGGAACGGGTCACAATATGTAATGAACAATGCTGTACCAGGTAGAATATTCTCCACTTCTGACTGGAAAACTTGTTTTCAGACACAGGACTCAGTTCATTTGCAATACCCACACCTTTCAGGCAGACTCCAAAGCATCTTCTCCTTGCACCCTTCAACAGAGCTCTCCATTCTTCCTGCCTCCATCACAGATCTGAGCCAATAGGCAATCGTGAGAATACTGTCCTGCTCTACTGGAAAGCACTGTTTTCCATGGTCAGTATGCTAACAGGTCTGTAGGTATCAGGCTTATACTTGAAACTTGAATCCAAATTCCCGAGTTCAGGAGGCTGATACCTCCTTCACCCTCCAAGCCACAAGGCAACATTCACATCATCTGATCCTTTTTCTTTTCCAAGGCCAGGAATGACCTAAGGTCTTATTTGGCTAAGTATTTTTCAGGCCTAGAAGCTTGAATACTTCTCCAGCAAGCTTTGTTTTGACAGGCAAGAGTTTCATTTTGCACATTCTCTCGGGGAGCTTAGGGTTTTTCTTTCACTCTTCTGAAATAAAACCCAAACCACTAATGAATTGAAACTCTTAATAGATTATCTCCCAACACTACTTATTTTTTATTATGTATTTTTTTATTTAAGAGAAAAAAGACACATATAAGAAAGACAAAAATCAAAAGAGGCAAACGACTAGAGCAAATGCACAACAGTAACATTGCAGGTTTACAAAATAGGATGATACATACTGCAATGGTTGCAGTATTTTATATCATTATCTTCAAAATGATTGTTTACATTAACAGATATAGACATGCAAAATTGATCTAATCATGAGTATTAATCGTTCTTTCTCAATAACTAATACATTCAGCAGTGTGTTCGTTTTAGTTATCTTACATATACATATATATAGATTTAATCTTTTCCTTTTCCCTTCCCTCTTTCCCCCTTTTCCCTTTCCAATAACTTTTGCTCTTTGAGCAGTTTTTTACCCTTATATAGTATTTATTATAGATTTTGGATCATATACACTTTTTCAGTTTCTTACACTAGGGAGACAATATGGTATTTACTCATGTGGGTTTGATTTATCTCACTTATGAGTATGGTCTCAAGTCGTGTCCAATTATTTATAAAAGTCTCAGTGCAATCTTTCTTGATACCTGAGTAGTACTCCACTGTATAAAAATACCACCTCTTTTTTACCCATTCCTTGATGGAGGGACACTTGGGTTATTTCCAATATCTGGCTATTACAAATTGGGTGCACAAATATCACTGTGGTATGATGTTTTCAATTCTTCTGGGAAAATGCCCAGAAGTGGGAAAGCTGGGTTGAATGGGATCTCTAATCCTAGCTTCTTGAGGAATCTCCACACTGATTTCCACAGTGGCTGCACCAGTCTACACTCCCACCAACAGTGGAGAAGAGTTCCTTTTCCCCCACAGCCCCTCCAGCATTTGTTGTTGCTTGATTTTTTAATCTTGGCCATTCTTTCTGGAGTGAGATGGAATCTCAGTGTTGTTTTAATTTGCATTTCCCGAATGACCATTGATGTTGAACATTTTTTCATATATTTATTTGCCGTTTGTATTTCTTTCTCTGAGAAGTGTGTATTCATCTCAGATGCCCATTTTTGGATTGGGTCCTTGAATTTTAGAGGCCTGATTTCTTTTAATTCTTTATATGTTTTAGATAGAAGTCCTTTGTCTGATGGACAATTGCCTAAAATATTTTCCCAGTTCGTGGATTTTCTTTTCACTCTGTTGGAGATTTCCTTTGACATGCAAAAACTTTTTAGTAAGATGAGATCCCAGTTGTTGATTTTGGGAAATGTTTCCCATGCAATTTGATTTTTGTTCATGAACTCTCTGTCTACTCCTATGTCATCAAGGTTTTTACCTACTTTGTCTTCTAGTAAGTTTAGTGTCTCTGTTTTAATACTCAGATCTTTGATCCATTTTGACTTTATTTTAGTGCATGGTGATAGACATGGATCTAGTTTTAGTTTACGGCATATGGAAAGCCAGTTTTTCCAGCACCATTTGTTAAAGAGGCTATCTTTCTTCCAATGTACATGTTTGGACCCTTTGTCAAAGATGAGTTGACTAAGTGTGTTTGTAGTTGTGTCTGTATCTTCTAATCTATTCCATTGATCTTCAGGTCTGTTTTGATTCCAGTACTATGCTGATTTTATCACAGTGGCTTTGTAGTATAGTTTCAAGTCGGGGATTGTGATGCCTCCTGCCTTCCCTTTGTTCCCCAGAATTGCCTTTGCTATTCTAGGTCTTTACAAGTTCCAGATGAATTTCAGGAATGCTTTCTCTAGCTCTGTGAGGTAGCCAAGTGGTATTTTGATTGGCATTGCATTAAATCTGTATAATAATTTTGGGGAATGGCCATTTTCATGATGGTTGTTCTTTCTATCCGTGAATTATCCAATTATCTGGATAGAATTAATGAATTGAAGAGTTGTTTCTTTGAAAGAGTAAATAAAATTCATAAGCCCCTAGCCAACCTTATCATAAAGAAGAAAGAAAAAACTCAGATTCATGCAATAAAAACACGGAATATCTTTCCATTTTCTGAACACGGAATATCTTTCCATTTTCTGAAATCTTCGATTTCCTTCATCAGAGTAATGTAATTTTCACTGTATAGATCTTTTACTTCCTTTATTGGGTTGATTCCTAAGTATTTCATTTTTTTGGATGCTATAGTGAAGGATGTGGTTTCCCTTATTTCTCTCTCAGTGACTTTGTTGTTTGTGTACAGGAATCTTATTGATTTTTGAGTGTTCACTTGTATCCAGCAACATTACTGAATTTGGTTATTACTTCGAGAAGTCTTTTAATGGATTTTTGGGGCTCTTCTATGTAGAGTATCATGTTATCTGCAAATAATGATAATTTTACTTCTTCCTTTCCTATCCTTATTCCCTTTATTTCTTTCTCCTGTCTAATTGCTCTGTCTAATATTTCCAGACCTATATTGAACAGGAGTGGTGATAATGGACATCCTTGTCTTGTTCCTGATTTTAGGTTGAAAGTTTTCAGTTTTTCTGCATTCAGTAAGATGTTGGCTATTGGTTTATGATATACGGCTTTTATCAGGTTGAGGTAGAGATCATCTATTGCGATTTTCTGTAGGGTTTTGATCATGAATGGGTGTTGGATTTTGTCGAAAGCTTTTTCTGCGTCTATTGAAATGATCATGTGGTTCTTGTCCTTGACCCTGCTGATATGGTGTATTACATTTAGTGACTTGCATATGTTGAAACATCCTTGCATTCCTGAGATGAATCCCACTCAACCATGGTGTATAAGCTTTCTGATAAATTTCTGTATTCTGCTTGCCAGTATTTTATTGAGGATTTTGGCAGCTATGTTCATGAGGGAGATTGGCCTGTAATTTTCTTTTTTGGTTAGGTCTTTCTCTGGTTTTGGTTTTAGGGTAATACTTGTTTCCAGGAATGAGTTGGGGAGACTTACTTCACTTTCAATTTCATTAAAGATTTTGAAGATTGTTGGCATTAAGTCTCCCCTAAATTTCTTGTAGAATTCAGCAGTGAATCCATCAGGGTCTGGGCTTTTCTTTGTTGGTAGGGTCTTAATTACATTTTCAATTTCATAAGCTGATATTGGGTTATTCAGCAGCTTTACGTCTTCTTGATTCAGCTTTGGTAATTCATAGGTTTCTAGGAATCTGTCCATTTCTTCTGTGTTATCGAATCTATGTGAGTAAAGTTTTTCAAAGTAGGTGTTGATAGTCTTCTGTATTTCCACAGGATCTGTAGTGATTTCACCCTTTTCATTTTTTATTGCATGAATCTGAGTTTTTTCTTTCGTCTTTTTGATAAGGTTGGCTAGGGGCTTATCAATTTTATTTACTCTTTCAAAGAAACAACTCTTCAATTCATTAATTCTTTGTATTGTTTTCTTAGTTTCAATTGCATTAATTTCTGCTCTAATCTCAATAATTTCCTCCCTTCTTTGGGCTTTGAACTTGACTTGCTCTTCTTTTTCTAGAAGCTTCAGGTGCAGCATTAGGTTGTTTATGTGTGTTCTTCCATTTTTCTGATGTGGGAGTTTAGTGCTATAAATTTCCCTCTGAGGACTGCTTTCATTGTGTCCCATAGGTTCCGGTAATTTGTTTTTGCATTTTCATTCAATTGTAGATACTGTTTAATTTCTTCTTTAATTTCTTCTGTGACCCATTGGTTATTTAGGAGAGTATTATTTAATTTCCATGTGTTTATGCAGTTATTGTAGGATTTTTTTGTCATTCATTTCCAATTGTACTGCAATATGGTCAGATAATATGCATGGAATTATTTCAGTTCCTTTGCATTCACTTAAGCATGTTCTGTGGACCAGTATATGATCTATTTTAGAGAATAACCCATGTGTAGCTGAAAAGAATGTGTATTCTGATGTTGATGGGTGGAATATTTGGTATACATCCACTGGGTCCATTTGTCCATAACTTTGATACAGTTCTGTTATTTCTTTGCTGATTTTTTGTTCGGTTGATCTGTCTGCCTGTGACAGTGGGGTATTAAGGTCCCCTGTTATAACTGTATTATTGTTTATTTGGTTTTTCATGTCTATTAAGAATTGTCTTACATAGTTGGGTGCTCACATGTTCGGTGCACATATATTTATGATTGTAATCGCTTCCTCTTGAAGTTTTCCCCTAACAGGTATGTAGTGACCTTCTTTATCTCTTTTGATCATTCTCAGTTTGAAGCTCACAGTGTCTATAAGCATAATAGCTACTCCTGCTTTTTTCTGGGTTCCTGTTGCATGGAGTATTGTTTTCCAGCCTTTGATTTTTAGTCTGTGAATTTCCTTTTGAGTGAAATGTGTTTCTTGTACACAGCATATTGTTGGATTTTGTTTCTTAACCCACTCTGCTAGTCTGTTTCTTTTTATTGGTGAGTTGAGACCATTTACATTGATTGATATAACTGTTATGTACTGGCTCATCCCTGTCATGATATCTTTCTGTTGGCGTTTTCTACATTTTCTGTTTAATTATTTGCCCTGCTTAGTGGTTTCCTTTTTCTGTTGTTCTTAAGATTGTAGCTGTCTTTATCTCTTTATAGAGTGTCTTTCAGTACTCTTTGTAGTGTTGGTTTGGTGGCCATAAATTTCTTCAGTTGTTCTTTGTCTTAGAGGTATCTTATTTCTCCATCAGTTTTTAAGGATAGTTTTGCAGGGTACATCAATCTGGGTTGAAAGTTATTTTCTTTCAGGATTTGAAATACTTCACTCCAAGCTCTTCTTGACTTAAAGGTTTGTGCTGAGAAGTCTGCCATGATTCTGATAGGCTTTCCTTCATAGGTGATCTGTTTCTTTTCTCTGACAGCTTTTAGTATTTTGTTCTTGTGCTGTATTTCTGATACCCTTATCATTATATGTCTGGGTGAAGGTTTATTTTGGTTATGGTTAATTGGGGCTCTGTATGCCTCAGTTACCTGTATTTCAGATTCTCTTCCCATGTTTGGAAAATTTTCTGCTATTATTTCTGTGAATAGTCTTCACAGGTCATTAGTATTGCCCTCTGCTTTTTCATTTATGCCTATTAATCTTATGTTATTTCTCTTGGCATCATCTTGCAGCTGTTGATTTGTTGTTTCTTGGTTCCTTATTATTTTTAAGAGATCTTTTCTCTCATGATCATAAGCTCTCATGCTGTCTTCAAGGTCTGACATTCTATCTTCAGCTTCGTTCAAGTGGTTTTTCAAACTTTCCATGGAATTTTTCATTTCCTGAATTTCCCTTTGGATCTGTTTCATGCATTCTATTTGTGTCTTATATTGTTCATTCAAAGTTTCCATCATTTTCTTAAGTTCTTCTCTTTTTTTAATCTTGATCTTCTTTAGATACACATAACTTTTCTTTCATAATGATTGTCATTTCATTTTTAAGCTGAGAGATTACTTCTGATTTGAGTTTCTCTATAGCTTCATGGCGTTGTGTCTTTATTTCAGTTGCTATCACTTCAGAAATTTCAGTTGTGTGACTCCCAGTGTCTTCCATTTCAGTGTCTCTTGGGTTTGTTCTCAGTGGGCTGGGGCATTGAGCCTACCTCTTGATCTTTCATTTTGTCATTTTCTCCTGGGACCTGTGTGGCTGGGCAGGCAGCCTCCCAATGAATTGTACTGGAACACTGTGTTGGGTAGAGCTTCAATCCTCCAATATCCCTGTGGCTAGCCAGGGCACACCCCCAGATTATGGTGCTGGACCCTTGTGCTCTGTGGTCTGTGAGGCTGACTGTGTGTTCCCCTGATGTACTTTGATGGGTTGCTCTGGGATGCTGGACTGGACAAAGTTTGTAACCTCCCTGTAGCTAGCAGGGTCACACCCCTGGAGCTTATTGCCAGGGCCTAGAACCTGGCTGTGCAGCATTCAGAAACCTCACAACCCAGGTGGCTAGCAGAGATGCAGTCCTGGGGTGTGTCACTGGACCTTGAGCCTGGCTGGGTGGAGTTTGGGTCCCAGGCAGCTAGGAGGTGCACACCCTGGAGTGTGGTACCACTTGGATCTTGCATCTGGCTGCGAGGAGTTCAGAGCCTCTGGAGCACTGGGCAAGCTGGGGTGTGTCCCAGGCATATAGTTCCAGGGCCTTGCTCCTGGTTGGGTGGGTTCACAACCTCTAGCACCTGCTGTGTGGCCGCATCCCTGAACAATGGAGCTCACACCTTGTGCTCTGATGGACAGAGCTCAAGTTCTCTAAGGCCCTGCAGCTATGCTGGCCAGGCCCTAATGGGCAGCTCTGGGGCTCTGGGCTGGGCTGGCTTCAGTACCTCTGTGTCCTGCGAGGCTGGCAGGGCATTCCCCTTGTGGGTTGCACTGAGATGCAGGACTGGGTAGAGCTGGATCCTCTGCTAGTGAGGGTGCACTCTCGGAGTGTGCTGCTGGAGCCTTTGCCTTACTAAGTAGGGGCCAAGACCTCCAGGACCCAGGCGGCTAGGGGAGCACACCCCAGAGTGTGGCACCACCCAGAACTCTCCCAACACTACTTTGATCAAATCCATCTTTGTATTTCTATAGTTGTCCTTTACTCTATTCTATTTTTTAACTTGTTTTGATTTTCTACCTTTCCATCTATAAGAGAAGGAAGTGAAAGGGCAAAATAAGGTAGACACATTACACCAAATTCTGTACTTAACTTTTGCCTCTTTCATTTCTCTTCTCAAAATAAAAACATAAATATATTTATAAATATATAAAGACATATTTAAGGAAGTGGAGTGAGAAAAAGCAATGTGTTGGTTACTACCTAGACTGAAGTAAAGTCAAGATAAGAATGATTATTTTTCCAATAGTAACAGTTAATTCAGATCTGGGGCCTGAGGTGGAGAAAGGCAATAAAATCAGGGACTTGATTTTGCTTTGTGTTTGTTTTCATGAATGCATAACTTTTAGAGTTGCCAGTTACTTTGAGAGATTTCCTCCCTTCATTCATTAAATGCCCCCCCAAACTGTACTCATGGGCGGGTAAACACTTGACAACCCAGCTTTCTACTATCATACTCACTGAAGCAGTGCTCTGTGAGGCTGAACATTTTCAGGACAGCTCCCCCAGAAATGGAAAATATTTTTCCAAAGGAGTAGAGCTAGAATCTGCTTAGAGTAGAATCAGACACAGGCATCCAGTTAGAATGCATTGTTACAGGAAGCTGATATTAGCCAGAAAGCAGCAGAGGACAGGCCTGCCAGGTCCTGGTCTAACTCGCACACCTATGCACACAGACTAACACTGAGCCCTCCTGAAGGCTGCATCCTTGTTTCTGATGAAAAACCACACTTAATTTTTATACGCACCTGCAGACCTTCCTCATCTCAACAAAAGCATTCCCTAAAAGTTTATGTCAAACAGCTTGACTGTAAAAGCCCTGAGGGCAAGTTGCCTTATCACAGAGCTCAAATGATTTTAGACAAGTCATTCAAGCAGGCCATCCCTACAGCCTCTTACAATGTTTTGCAACCACAGTATTCAATTCTGCCATTGTAGAGCAAAAGCAACCATAGGTAATATGTAAATGAATAAATAAAATATCTATGTTCTGATAAAGTTTTATTTAAAAAACAACACAGAGGGGCTGGGAGTTTGGCTCAGTGGCTTAAGCGCCTGTCTGGCAGGTGTGAGTCTGTGAGTTTGATCCCCAGTGCAGTAAAAAACATAAAAAATAAAAAAAATAACACAGAGGATCAGATTTGGCATAGTTTTTCTAGCCTTTCATACCAACCACAAGTTTGTTATAGAGGAGAAAGCAGTTTGTATTGAAGCAGTAGTTTCTATAGAGGCCACTTATTTGTTGCTTCACACGTTCCTCACATTCACAGAGCCCCTCCCGTTGGTTAAAAATGTCTGCAGCGGTACATGACAGAAGATCTAACTCTGCTGACTTGTGTAAACAGCAGTTGATTTTTCTCATATGGCTAGGAGTGCAGTTAGGTAGTTGCTACTGCTATTTTGTTTGTATTCCCTCATTGCATTCTTGGGACCACCAACGGTGCATTCCTTCACCATTCTTAATGCGGTGACTGGTCATTGAATATATAGCACGTGGCTGATACTCCACCAAGCATGGCATTTGAATCTGAAAGGAAGAAAAGGAACAGAATGAAAGATTGGGCCCATTGCAATTTTTCCTCTTTTGACCAGAAAAGATGAAGTGTTCACAGAGCATCTCTAACGCAGCTGATGAAAGATTGCTACTTATCTCTTCCTGGATAGAACTATGCTACATGTGTAACCACATTTTATGGAAGGAAAAGGTGAAGAACTTTAGTGTTTACTTTTTTGGCCTCTACCATAGAGAACAACAAGGGCAAGGGTGTTGAGAATGGAACCACGACAACCAAACTACACCTTTCTCAGGCATATTGTAAACAGGGCACTCCACCCTAGACTCAACCCTAGGTCAAGCATAACATAAGCACAGAGCTACTCCTGGTGAGAAGGTATTACAAGCTGTCTCTGATCAAGAAAACCTGGGCAACAATTGTACAGGTGCTTCTAATGGGCTTCATATTATTGGCTAATTGTTACATGAGTGATGACCACCTATCCACTAATCAATGTTCCTATTCTCAAAATTTGTGATTTACCTCTTGGATCAAGGAAAGTATGAGAGGAGTTTATCAGTCATGACTATACAAAAATTGCTAAAGTAAGGAGCACTCTACTGTTATTAAAAGTAGCTCCTGAGGGAAAGGAGAAGGCTAGTCATAAGACATTATACTGAATAGATAAGAACCCAAGTGAGGGGAGTACCTTCAGTGACTAGAGCACAGTTGTTTCACTGTTAGCATAACCTCAAAGTTAACAGCCTGATTATAGTTTTGACAAGAAGCACATCTGTCATTTTTTTAAGATAGGATATTGCTGTATAGTTTTCAGACTCACCTCAAATGCACCATATAACCTAGGCTAACCTCAAACTCAGAGTGATCCTTCTGCCTCAGCCTCCTGAGTGCTGGGATTAAGATGTGTGCCACCACACCTGGCTGTTGTGCCATTTTAGTAACCACAAGTAGATAACACTTTGACTTTTGGTCTTGTCCTGAGCCCAATATAACACATGTTTCAAGCCACAACATCATAGTTCAACTCATTTTAATTACCAGGCATTGCCTTTCTGTGAGCATCCTACCAGTGCAAGTTCAGAGGCAGCTTTCAAAAGAGAAGAGGGGTTCTTTGCATGAGGAAAAAGTTGAACCTACTGAATTAAGAGTAAGGTCATTTTCCAGAGAAGCAAAGGAAGAGGCGCTCTATTGTACATCCATGCACACGTGAGCTGCTCTTTCACTTTTCCTGCAATAAAAATACACCTGTGGTCATGAGAGTTGTACCATTTGACTTCAAAATGTGGATAATCACAATTACGTAAGTCCTGTTTTGAATGATACATTTTATTTTCAAAGCAAGCTCCTGACTATCATCTTACTTGATTTGCATAGTAAGTGTGTGGAATAGGTAGGGCCTACCTATTTATATTAAAGGGATATCCTACTTAGAGATGGTAAATGATTTGTCTGAGATCTCACAGATTCATTATGTGTTCTGAAGTCTTATAGCACTAAATTCTCTCTATTTTTTTTTTGCAAAATATAGAAAAATGATTCATCTCATTTTCAAGATTACACCTTATCTCCATACCAATTTCTTAGTGCTTTATGTAGCCTTTTGAAATATTTATTAACTGCTGACCTTGTAACTTGCCACCTAAGCACCTGTTTTCTTTCCATTCTGTACGTGAATGCAAGTCTGAACTGGTTCTACCACCTCTCAGATGCCTCAGTTGGGTCCTCATGACAATAATGTGCTGTCACATATAAAACAAGTTGAGCTGCTTACTCTTCAGGTTCCAAACTCCTCAGACTAAATAAACTCTTCCATCTAGTAGCCAGAGTGGAGGACATTTCAGGTCTAACTACAACACTTCAGTGGAGAAATACAAAGAACAAGAAACCCTAAGTAGGAAAGAAGAACAGATAAGCCAGGTTTCAGGGTCAGTGCCACACCTCAGAGACGAGCTGAGCAGAGCGCACCCATGATTGCTTTCTGCAAAGGGCACAGGGCTGAGGAGGAGCTGCCACTCCCACGCTGCAACCCTGCTCTCCAGCCTCTGCTTTCTCACTCAGAGGACCATACTCCTTATGCATTTCCCATTGTTTTCATGTTTGTCCACCCAGCCCAGTAAAGTCAGCTCTTTGCATACTAAAACTTAATTTATTTAAGGACAAATGATCAGAGACCTGCTTCTCAAGGGCCAGAGTGACAGATCGCAGGAGGGGCACATTGGCCTTGGGGGCCACTGGTTTGGCAAGTCCCCGTCTGGGAGGAGCAAGCATGTGAGCTGCTCACTGTCAAGATTCCAGAAGGCATTACCCTGAGCTCCAAGGTGGAGCTGTTTACCAATACTGTGATCTCTCCCCAGATGCAGTTGCTACTGCAGCTAATTAAGAGAACAATTAAGACTAAGGCAATCAGTCAAGTACACAGACCTCACTCATCTTCCCAGCTCTCAGATGCTGCACTGCTCCCAGAGGGCTGAACCGTATTCAGTCATTCAGAAAATGACAGGAAGAAGCTATTAAATATCTGAAAACCATAAAAATGCAATCATGCTGTTCTTTAGCTGAGCCATCCACCAGAGACCAATGCCCAACAATTTTAGAGACTTAGCAGTCCCCTTGAATTCTCACACACACAAATAAGATTAATCAAAAGTAGCTCAAATCAAAATTTAATTATAAGGTGGGGATGGGGGAGGGCATGCTGGCCATTCTCTTTTTGTATGTGTATGTGTGTTTATGACAGATCAATACTCCTTCTATCACCAGATGCATGACAAAGTCCATGGGGTGTCTTTAGAAAGGAAGTAACAGATTAAATATTGAGCTAAACAATTTAATCTTCTCCAGGAAAGATTTTCAGATATTTGTAAAGGTAAATCCTATTAGAAGGAACAGTCTCCACATGCTGAATTGCAAAATTTCTTTGGAAGAAGTTCATAAATACAGATACACAAGCCACTAAAACAAAACTTCTCTAAATAGCAGAGCAGATGGAAGCAGAGAAAAAAATTACCCTTAAAAAGAAAATCATATACATGTGTAGATTAATCATCCTGCACTTAATTTAGTAACCATATTGCAGTTTACTCCAGGATTTCTCCTACTGAGTAAAGTCTTTACCTCTGTGTAGATAGTTGTTCTCTTTGAAACCCTCTCACAAAAGAAAGGAAATTTTTTTTGTGACCGGGAGCTAAGATGAAAGTCTGATCATCTTAGAGAAAACACAATAAGCAATGTTAGGAATTATTTTTGTTAAACGCCTATTGTGTGTCTTGCAAAGGATGCTGAAAGAATATACATGAAGTGCTGAGATACTGAAGCATAAACTTTCAACTTAGAGCTCAGTTAAAATTCCACATCCCCATGTGTCAGCTCTATGACACTAGGCAAATGGCTGGATCATTACTTATTTTCTTGTCTGTCAAATGTGACTAATACTCTTCTTATTTCAGGGAGTTGCTTTATGTTTTTAAAGGAGTTGTAAAGTTCTTAGAACTGGACAGTACGTATTCAATGAAGTGAAGATGAAGAATATAATAACGATAAAAATGATTTCTAATAACTGCCATTCATAGATAGCAGGATTGACCAGCCCTGAATTCTATAAGCAGTTCTACCAAGTACTCAGCTGAACTTTTTATAGTGAATACTACTACTATTATTATTATTGCTATTATAATCACTTTACAGATGAAAAATTAGAAATTATGAGGCCCAGCTTCTCATGGAATTGACTAGAAGTACCAAGTAACCTGGGTTTGAATTCACAAAGGGCTTCTGTTTTAAACTTTTGCTTTCTGCAAATATAATGATACCATCAAGACAGAAACCAAGATTGTTGGAAGTAAACAACTTAACCTTTTTCTCCAGTTAACATCCAAAAACATCCATCTTTCCGTGTACTATGAATTAACACTTTTTTTCTAAAATTTAAAATCACCTTGCGAATAGCAGAATCACAGTACATTATGCAATATATTAAGAATGTACATTTACTTCATACAAATATTAAAATGTACCATGAATTTTTAACCTATTTTAGCATTTCATGTTTTTTTTTTTTTTTAATGTATCAAAAGTCTCCCAGAAAAGAAAATGTCCTGGCTCTCTGTTTACCTTGTGTCAAGTTGCCAAACAGATGCCACCAAATGCAGAGTTGATAAAAGATGCGCATTAGGCAACGTCATATAGTGTGTCCACATATGACAGACGCAAGGCGCAATACAATGCCTATAAATGGTGCTTGCTTCGGCAACACAATACTAAAAACGGAACAGTGCCTGTGAGGAAACACAAGAGTGCGGATCACAGTGAAATATGGTAAATTAAATAGAAAAGCATGAGTTTGGAACATTTATTACCTTTGTTTTTAATAAAACTTATTTATAAGCATATAGAATTTAATTTTAAAAACGTCTGTGTTTAACAGCTATTTTGCAAACAAAAAAAAAAAATTCTAAGAGTGAGTTCCAGTAAGCTAATAACAGTCAGCTCTAGCACATCAGTCCCACAGTGAATTCTTCATGTGTGCAGGCGCAAAGCTTTCAGCAAGTGTATACATTCATATAGTGACACTGATAGCAGGACATGCTCAAAAACATATTGCCAGGTGGATTTACTTATATATCTCGGAATAGTTGTCTCATGTCCATTCCAGGTGAGTCCTCCATGAACACTGCTCTCAAAACCTCTGCAGCATGATCACATGTACAAACTCTTGTAGTGTCTACTATAGGTCTTTGTGAGGAATGGTTAGTATGCAAAATGCCCATATTCATATGCAGCTGATAAAATACCCGGCTTCATCGTTGCCACACCCAATCCATTATCAGTTATGAGGTGCTGATTTCAGCGTAGTTATTGGTGAGCTACTTCCTTCCCATTTGGTGGCATTGATCAGAATGCTCCCCATCCTTCTTTAATACAGTATATCTAGTGCTTGACAATTAAATGACTAACATCAATTTAAATCAGACTTTTGGTTTGGGGAGGGTTCATTGCTAGGTGCTCACCTGCAAGCACAAGGCACATACACATAGGTGTGCATGTGCACACACACCACTTACATTCACTCTAAAAAAAACTGATGTTTTAAACTAAATATGGTACTACTCTTCTGAAATGTATAATTCCTACAGAATGATATGCTGTAGTCATTTCCTGATATAGAATGGGAGCCAAAAAACACATTCTTCTAAGAACTAAATTCTGTGCTGACTGTATTTCTGCTGTGATACTTTAGTGCACCCACGTTGCCATTAAAATGTTTTAAACTACCACTTCAAGTATCCTTACAGCCAAACTACTACTATTGAAAAGGAATTTGCCCAATTATTGTTGCTTTTTCTTTCCTTGGAGATAGAAAAATAACCAATCTAGAATCAATTGCTCAGATCACTGTGGCAAGGGGAAGCAAGTTCAAAGACTTCATTAATACTCTAAATTCAAGAATTGTCCACAATGGACAAAATTGTTGGAATTCAGTAGTGGGAGGAGGCAATAGTTTTGAGGTTCTAAATTTTCCCTGAGTAACCTGAAATGATTTTATAATGAATTTTTCCAAGTCATTACCTTAAAACGTAGTCTGATACCTATGATTATTTTGAAACGGAAAAAGAAATTAAGCAAGGAACAGCCACAGAATTCAGAAAGATAGTTATGCCTTTATACAGCCACCTTTTTTTGTTGTTTTTATCTCTGCCTGCCTTGTAAATAGAGTTCTTTTTAATATCAGAAGAACGACCAGTCTCCATTTGTAGGGTTCAATCTTCCTAGACAGGCCGCTCATACAAAAATATCAATTTCTTGACTCAAATATAATCAACTGACCTCCAAAATTCTTTAAGGATTATCTCCACTAGCATTCAAAGAAATGTTGAATAAAAGGACAGAAGAAAAGAATGTCTCCCACAACAAAGGACAGTACTTCATAATAGACAACTATGCACCTTCTTCTCCAGGGTAACGAGAACGGCTCATTTTGTGTTGTTTAGAAGCTGGATGGAAATGTCAAGTGAGGCTAATGTGGTGATTTATAATCTTCATATCACACACCCATATGCACACATACACATGCAAGTGTACACACTCAGGCAATACATAATCCAGAGGTGGAAAATGTAAATCCAGACTATATTTAAGCAAACCATTCATTATTTTGGAAAACCACCCATTATTTATTTACTAACCAATTACAAACTGTTTGAGTTCATTCAGCTGTTTCAGAAATAGTCACTTAATTGAATGAAATTTTTCAAACCTCTCTCAACATTTTAAAATCCAAATAATTTAGAAAGACTACCTACATAAACTTCACAAAACTATAACTCACTTTGGAGATCATTGCCTAAACATCAAGAGGGAAAAAAAAACTATTTTGTTATGTAATTTGCTTTAGCTGACTTCAAAGTTAAAGGAATTTTCTGGTGAAAGAAAGAAAGAAGAGAGAGAGAAAAGAAAGAGAGAGAGAAGAAAGAAAGAGAAAAGAAAAAAATGGAAGGATGAGAGAGAGAGAAGCAAGAAAGAGAAAAGAAAAGAAAATGGAAGGAAGAAAGAGAGAGAAAAGAAACTTCTAAAAAGAACACTTTTATCATTAAAACCTCTGGTTTCAGAGTTTAATGAGCAAAAACTAGGTATCAACCAAGCCAATGTGTCTTTTTGCTAGTATTTAGGAGGTTAATCCATTCTGTATATTTTCTAAAAACATGAAATAAAGCATAATGAAAAATGTGTACTCAGTTATGGGCTTGTGGTTCAAATACCACTCTACTTAATATATCAAAATGCCCAGGTTTTGGGCTCCCTTAATGTTTGTAAGTGTGTTTATGTAGGAAAAATAAAAATGTTGAAAGTTTAGAATCAACTCAGGTACTCAGGATAGATAAAGCACCAATCCACATTTTATTTCACATCTAAATTATGATTCAGAGTAATTGCAAAACTGTGTTTATCAGAAGCAGTGTGTTTACTAAGAATTAATTTTCTCCCCCAACTTTCCTGTCTCTATTCTACTTTGAAGTTTTCCCTGAAACTACCCTCTCCACTTCACTCTTCCTTAGTCCCCTCTCTTCCATTATCTGAATAATTCCTCGGGATCAGCCCTTTTTCATCATTTCAGAAGCCAACTGCTTAAGCACGCATGAGCAACCAAGTCAGCCTCACACCTGGCTTCCATGATTCCAGTCTCTCTCACAGCAATGCAGGAGGGATACCACATTTGAACCAAATCCTAAAACCTGGTTTTCCTTAAGTCTCTCCAACCGTCAGAGGTGCCTCCTAACTAGATGTCTCCCTATAGCTATGGTCTTCTTCTTCCTTTAACAATAGTATCCACAATTGTATACCTGGGTACACCTTCACCTGAATAGACTAATCTTTCCAGACTTCTTCCCATAAAGTGTGCCCCAGAAATTAAATTTGGGTTACTAACACATAATCAGAAGTATTATATGTGGCCCCTAAGCCCTACTCTCAAAAGGAAAGAATACGTGTTGGAGTTCCTCTTTTGTTTTTCATGCTGACTGGAATGAAATGTAATAGCTGGATCAGGCGCAGTCATTTTGGATCCATAAATGGGAGCTGCATACAGAGAATAGTAGAGATAGTCTATCTTACCTGCTAGTTTTCTACTTTCAGTTGAGACAATAAAGATAACTAAACAAATGTACATCTTGTCTCATCCATTGTAGAATTGTGCCTTTGTGACAGCAACCCAACCCATACCCTATGTTTGGCTATTTGATAAAATTCAATAGTATTCATTTCCTAAATCTACTCTTATGCATAAAAAGTCACAGAAAGTAGAAAAAAGACCTAGATTTTTCACTCAAAAATCACATTATGTTTGGCACACACAACATATGCTACCAATATGGTAATACTGTCATCATTTTAAACCATTTCTTTAAATCTCCAGTTAAAATTTTAAAAATCTAATTTCATATATTTCATTTCAAATATTTCATTTTTCATAAAGAGTCCCTAATAAAAAGTTCATTCTGTCTTGCTCCGTGACCAAATGGTGTGCAGCGAGGCCTGGAGTGGCTCTGGGATATTCATCATTGGGTTCCGCAAGTACGGAATGGCTCAGGGCACAAGTCATCGTGAGGGGTGCTCTGTTTTACACTGTCCCCAAGAGCCACAACCCAATGTGGAAAAGTAAGGGCACAGTCAACTAGGAGTCTTCAAGGAAAGTCATAAAAATGGAATTAAGGAAACTGCCAATTTCAACAAGTTACTTATTTATAGGTGGGTTTTTTTTTTCAAAGTTCAAAAACTCCAGGGAAAAGCTACAAAGTCTTCTTTTTCTGCCTCTGGCATCTATTAAAGGCTACGTCTCTGGGTTTTGATGAATGCACACGGATGCAACACATGTTTATATATAAGGCAAGATGATGGTTTATCTGTTTTTCTCATCTAATGTGCTCAAAAGGTTGAAGTAGATATTATTATCCCTATATTTTTAATCAGTTTCACCGAGATATAGTTTATACACAACAAAACGCACTCACATAATTGTACAGTTCAGTGAGTTTTGACAAATACATACATCTATACAAAAATAACCAAAATCAAGATACAGAACATATTCATCATCACAAAGAGCATACTGCGCTCCTTTCCAGTCACTCCTCACCCTCCCATCACGAAGAATCTTGGCCGCAGATGACCACTGATAACACTTTCTGCTCTGGGAATCAGACCTGTCTCTTCTTCTATAAAAGGGACTCTTTGTGACTGAAATGTTTCACTCATCATGAAGTTGTTGAGATTCATCAATGCTGTAGCATGTATCAGTAGTTCATTCTTCTTTATTCCTGAGTGGTATCCTTTTGTATGGATATTTCAGGATTTGATTATCCATTCATTAGTCAACAGATGTTTGATTTATTATTACTTTTAAGCTAGTGTGAATGATACTACTATGAAGATCTGTGCACAAGTGTTGGTGTGAATACATTTTTATTGCTCTTTGGTGAATACTTATAAGTGGGATTTTGGGCTCATGACATAACGTGTATTTTTATAAGAAACTGTACCACATTTTTTCAAAAATGCTTATACTACTTCCTGTACATTTTTACCATTGTTTGATACTGTCACTCCTTTCATTTTAGTCATTCTTGTAGACCTGTACTGATATCTTATTGTGGGTGTTTCCCTGATGACAAATGATGTGAAATGACTCATATTCTTATTAACCATGTATTTTTTATGTCTTCTTGGGGAGGAAGTGTCTCATAAAATATTTTACTCATTTTTTATCTTGATATTTTTATTATTGGACATGAGAGTTTTTGTATATCCTGTATACAAATAGAAATACTTTATCAAACATACATACTTTGTTTCTTTTCAAATGATATTACTTGTGTGGTAGGTATTTCCTGCTAAAATTAAAAAGATATAAGCTTCCTCGAGCAAGGGTATGATTTATGTAACTGTACCTCTGCCCAGCATACAATGTTGGCACAGAGAAGTGACTGCCACACAACCAACTGTTGACTTCTCAACTGAAGAGAGGCCAAAACTAAAGAGATTCCCTGCCAGGTTTCTGAATAGGCCCACTAACCAGTACTAGCTAGACTAAACTCAACCCATCACAGAGTTTTGCATTCTAGGATTCTCCCCATATGTGACAGCGCTAAATAGTAAAAGCATAATCTAATATGCACATACTTACATCACAATTTTAAAAGTACTTCCATTTCACATGTTAGCCAGAATGTAGTCAGGAAAATTGAAACTATTTTTTTTAATCAATTGAGGAAAGTTAATATAGAAAAGCTGATTATATAAGCAAGAAAAATCTTATGATTATAATCAGTGCCATTGACATTATTCACAGTAGAAAAACACTATCACACCTGGGTATGGAGGGACAATGGAAGGGAGAAGTGTAAAAGGAAGCCAAAGTGAAACACCCCAGTTCATCTCTACTGCTCTTCCATAATCTGCTGCTGCTGCCTCTCCTTGGTCAGGTTTATCTGAAAGGCAATGAGCAGGGAACTCTGGGAAAGAAATACAGTTTTCTGCATTATAGAACCTAGGAAAGAAAGGCAGAAAAAGGGCCTGAGGGCAACCAGGAAATGCCTCCCACACTTGATCTTACTGTGTGGAAGAGAAAATGAAGACTCAGAGACCCCCAATTAGTTACCCAAGATCCTACAACCAGAAAGTGGTGGAGCTAAAATTTCTTTAACTACTAACCAGTTCCATGCATTTTTACTCTGCTCTAGTGATGAATCTTTCAGAGACAAGTGCCCAAACTGCAACCCAATACCCACTTATTTATTGTAGAATGCCAACACTGCGATTAAATCTGGATACTGAGGTTTTAGTTTAGAAAAAATAACTCATACATTAACATCTTTTGGCTTAAAAGAAAAGCAAATAACATGTGTGCCATAGATTTGCCACCACTGCTCTAGAGTGTGATTTCTTCCTAGAGAATAAGAGAAGGTCAAAAACTGTCCTTACTTGCCTGGATTATTGTAACGCCCTTTTAACTGATTTTCCCATTCAAGATCTCACCCCCTAGCCTCCTTCATTCTCACTATGTATGACCAAATTTACCCCAAAGTGTTACTTAGAGCAGTATTCACTTTGGAAGTCCTCAGTTCTGAAGTGGGTTGTTCCATACCCTTTATCGAGATAGCCGTGGTCCTATATTCCCTTCCCTCTCCACACCTCTGAGCTCCCAGACCCCTCCTACGTACTGCCTCACAGCACAGGTTACACTTACTTATGGCTGGTCCCCCTTTTCAGATTATCAGAAACCAATTCTTAGTCATCTTGCCAAGCTAAGAAACTGACATGAAACCTGACATGTCAGTGCTTAAAAAATTGAGTTGAACACAGGTAAAGATATTTGCCCACCAAGTAGTATACAAAATTGAGGCTACTATAAATTTGTCCTTAATTCCCTGAAGACTGTACAAAGTAGCAGTTAGTAGGTTTCAGTCGTGGAGAAAAGGAGCATTTATACCTTGGCTTTATACCTCAGCTTCTGGTACCTTAGCTTTTGTGGCTTCTCGTTGCAATCACCCACACATGGTGACTGGAATTCAGCCTTATCATTTAACAACACAGGTCAGAAGAATGGGCACAAGTAAATGATAACCTAGATTGAGAATCCATTCAGATGTTGATATAAAAAATAATTGGACAACAAAGCCTGGTTTTAGCACTTTCTCTATAGTGATACACAAGGGGCATCTGTGGGCCCACAACAATTTCAAAAGCATAATTCTAGGGAATTGTACTATGTAATCATAAAATTACATTGGAGATAAGATTCAATTATCATTTTCACCTTTCCAACACCTTTTATAAAGTAATGCTTAAAGGCTTTGCAAGAAAGAATATTACACTTAAAGAAATAATATGCAACAATAAAAGCACAAGAAAGACCAACCAGCAGGTGCGACTTCTATGAGAGTGTAGGTTCAGGCATGTTATTCAAAACTATTACAGATGACTGTCATCTGAGGACGTTTATAGATTGGCTTCAAAAGGAAAGCTTCTAGGAAAATAAATGGACCCTGCTTCCCAAATCTTTTCAAGGAGCTGATGCAAGATCTTAAATACCACAATAAGCAGCCACTGATCACAAAATCTTCAATTACATTCAATATTCACCATCAATCACAACACACTCAACCTTACCTCTGATAGAGATGCACAAGATGAGGGAAAAAGAAGGTAAAGACCCAGGTTTGTCTTGTAATGATGGAATCCGTAAGGATGACATTGTATTTAGGAGTTACAGAGAGAACAACTGCATAGAGGACACAGAGTTTATAATACTGTTTCATGATGGTCACCCAGAGTTAACCACGAGAAAGTGCAGGAAAATCTATCCACAACACTAAAGACCCAGGATATTCAGGCAATGGCCTGGATCCCACAGCAATGTCCTGCAAGAGTCCAGCTAAAGACCCAAAATGCATGACAATGCCTCCCACAAATCCAACTGGAAGTCTAAAAGCCCACAATAAGGACTCACACCAGTCTGTTTTACAGTTCAGTGCAGGAAAGGCCAAAGGTCAGTGGTGGAACTAGAAAGTCTATGCCAGCGGGGTGAAGGAGCTGTGCAGTGGGTTGAGAGTTCTACACGGGAGCTGAGAAGTCATGCTCAAAATAAGGAGCGGGGCTGCACTGAAGAGTACCACAGCCATCCCCAGCCACAACGAGATCCCGTGCTCCTCAGATGATGAAAACAGTCGAGCACAGATCAGGAAGCCCAGCGTGATAGCTTCTCCAGCACACAGCTTCCCCCTCCGGAGCCAGGAAGCAATGTACAATGTGAGGAGCAGAGCTCCCCCAAGGTGAACCACAGCCGCTCTCATTGATGAGGTCCCGAGCTTCTCCGATGATAATGGCCGAGTCCATACTGAGGAAGCCAGCATGACAAGCATCTCCAGGAGAACCACTGGCTCGAAACAGCAGCTCTTGAAAGAACCCACAATGCCTCCCTCTTCTCCACATCTCTATTTATGCTGTCAACTTTCTTCAGGTGGGCCATCTTTACTCAACACCATGCTGATGTAATTCAGCTGGTGCTAAATTGATCACTAGTTTTTAATCCATAACAGACGACAACATATACTTGAAAACAACTCTTACCTATCCTGGAGGAATACAAGATTAAAACTTGGTGTCCCAAAGGCATTCAGGAATGTTCTGCTAATTTAACAAG
>RJWM01030048.1:0-23775 GCA_004363535.1 Dasyprocta punctata
TCACTATGTTTTATTGCTGGAAAATAAGAAAATTGTTGCTTAGGTATACTAGTTTTAAACTAGTCATGAGGCTAAACTTGCTCATTAATTATGGAAATATTTTTCTGCTGTCTTTGTTGCAATTTTCAGGTAGATAATAATATAATTGACAATAATCATGTGTTTGTCTCTTCTACATATTGTAACTTTGTATTATACAGGAGCAGTATACAACCAGACCCATTTTTAAGCTTGCTGCCCAGCCTGAATACTTTGCATAATTTGTGTTTAAACGTGAGTCTCTTTTTGTTGACTTGGTGCGAATGGAGCAAACTATTTTTAAATGATGTATGAAGTTCTTCGTGACAGTCTGAAAAATTCTATTCCTTAATTATCACTTCTATTCCATTTATTCTAGCTTCAATTATTAGTTATTTACAACTATTTATAAATTTTGTCTCAAATTTCTATTCTCTGTGTCTCTATTCTCTCACATAATTTTTTCATTTTCCTCAGCATTCTAGGAAAATTTTTCAAGCTTGTCCTTCACATATTCTTGTTGTCATTGTCTGTTGACCAGTCCTGTTCTTTATTGTGTTTTAACATTTTTGTAATCTAGTTCTTTTATCTCTTTGTGGATTTCTGTCCTGTTTCATAAAGACCACATCTATTTGTTTTAATTTACTGAATACATCAAACAGCTTCCTGAAATTTAAGTCTGAAGCCTACGATACATTATTTTTGTTTCTATAATGTATTTTTGTTTGTTTGCTATTTTGGAGACAGGGTCTTAACACATAGTTCAGGCTGAACTTGAACTCAATAGGTAGCCCAGGCTAGATTTTAACACATGGCAATCTCCCTGCCTCAGCTTCTTGAGTGTGGGGATTGTAGATATGCACAGCCACATCTGGCTTACATTATTTTTGAAGATGTATTTGGCTTTTGAGTTTTTAATCTGTTACCTTTCCCTTGTTCCTATAATTTATTTACAGGTTCCGTATTAAACTGCCTTTCTCTTTAATCATAATCTTCATTATCATAATATAGCTTGCATTTATTAAGTGCTTACTATGGACTGCTGCAAGCTTTGCTCGTGTGTCAACTTATGTAATCCTCACAACTCTGTGAAGAAGCATTATTAACCTTATTTTACAGGTGCAAATGCTGAGACATTGTGGTTAGGTAACTTGCTCAAGGCATAGAGCTATAAGTGCTGGGGTCAGGATTTGAACCTAGACAGTCTGGCTCCAGAGTACCAATGCTATAACGCCTCTCCATCGTCTTTGTCATTTTTAAAAGGCAAATGATGTCTAATTCAGTATTTTGACAGCAGATAATGTATACTGGTTCACCTAACTCCATTTCTGTGTGAAGTTCAAATTCCATTCTCAGCTTCCTGCCCAGTTCTGACTTCTGCTGGGTGCTTATCTATTTGAGCTCTGCACCTGATAATTGGAACCAAAATGATTCTCAAAAAGTTATAGTTCCAACAGAATTCTTTCTCTTGATTCCCACTCAGGCAGCTTTTTCCTTGTAGGAGTTATGTGACCCAGGATGTAAATAATATTGCTAGTCCCTCACTCTGGCATCTCCAGATACACACGCACACACCACCCCACAACCTACTGCCTGGTTAACTTCTGAAGAATTGTTGCTGTCTTTAAATAGATGAAAAAGAAGGCCGGGGATTTAGCTCAGTGGTATAAGCACCTGCCTGGCAGGTGCAAGGTTGTGAGTTTGATCCCTGGTACCAAAAAAAAAAAAAAAAAAAAAAAAAAAAGATTTTTTTAAAAAAGATAACAGGAGAAGAGGATTCCCTCTACATTACCTTACAGTGGGAGGACAGTTGGCTCTTTGGCTCAAAAGGCAAATAGTGGGCAAGCATGAGGGTCTCTGGGTTTTCAAGTGTGTTGTGTTTTGTGAACCAAATGAGGGGAAGGTTTGTCATATATTTTTTTCCATTAAGGATGTCTCTAAAATTCTGGGTACATGTTTTCCATTAAATTTAGTTTTCAAGGTGATTATAAATTTCTTCCCAGCACTCCCTGACATGGCTTCCCAGACACTATTGAAAAGTCCAAAGACACTGTGTCGCAAGCTGTTAATCAGGTACATTTTCAAACCAGAAGGTCTCTCGGTCATTGTTTTTAAAACTTATCAAACATATTAGAACAAATCTGTACTCAAAGGCATTCTTAAAGGTATTGAAGAAGCACGTTAATTTCTAAACAATTAGTTTCATCAGTAGCCTCTGTGGAAACACTCATACTTTTCAACTCAGCCTCTCCCAAATCCTCAGCATATAAAAATATCCAGTGTAGATGATCTGAAACAACTTTCCAATGTTGGACATAACCAGACAACAACTACTGGTTGTCTTCTTAACCATCACTACTACTCTCCTCTCCTTCCTGAGTAACACAGTCCCAATTTTATTAGGAGTGACTACATTTTTAGCCTCTTTTAAAACTGTGTGACCATATGATGTTATTTTAACTGAGGAACTATGAGCTGATAATGGTGGAGGTTGGGAAAGAGGATGGTGCACAGAAAAGACTCCTTAGACAGCTGGAAATTGTATACTTGTACTCTTTTTGTTCTTCCTCCTGCTTCCCACTTGGAACATGCATGTTATCAGCAGCTATCTTAGACAATGAGCAACCTAGAATGGAAGTCACATATTGTACCACTTGGAATTTCCTGAGTGGTGTGCATGTCTGTTGTTTCAGTGAAGTAGCTCTAGATACACTCCTGGTTAACTTTAGGACTTACCATGAGAAAGAACAAGCCACAATCAGAAGCTTGACATTTTCAGTCCCACCCCCGTCTCATCTTCCAAGAGAAGAGGAGCTCATGATTAAGTCAATAATCAATCATTCTGATCTGATGAAGACTCCATAAACATTTCTAAAGTACAGCGTTTGGAGAGTTGCTAGACAGGTGAACACATTCACATTCCAGGACAATACATCACCCCAACTCTATAGAGACCGAAACTTCCATACTCAGGACCTCCCTAGACCTCACCAACCCCTTCACCTGGTTGCTCATCTATGTCCTGTATCATCTCTTTTATAATAAACCAGCAAATGTAAGTCTTGCCCAAGTTCTGCAGCCCATTATGGCATATTAACAAACCCATATGGCAGGGCTTGTGGGAACCCAATTTGTAGCCATGGTTGACTGATGTCTGAAGTAGGGGGCAGTCTGATGGGACTGAGTCCTAACTTATGGGGTCTTCACTTATTACAGATCTTGTCAGAAATGAATTAAATTCCAGGACACTATCCAGTGTCATAAGTGAAGTATATTGAGAATGTATAAAAAATAAATTTTCCTACATGACTATCTTCTTCACCTCCTGTAACATCCTAACCCAAACATCAAAAACATGTCAGGCACTGAAAACATGCCAGGCACTGCAACTGGACAATTATTGTCCCCACAATGTAAGCTGAGCAATTGTCAGGCTCCTCTGTGCCTGTATGGTATTCCATGACTTTCTGAGCATTGGATCACAAACGTTGATAAAAACCCAAGCTGACAGCCGATGCACAGGCTGAGCTGAAACCCCGGCAGGGATTCAGGACAGTGTTCCATGCAGGAGCTGGGCCTTCTGCTGCCTTCTCAGGCAGCCCAGCCATAGCCTCGCATTCACTCATACTCAGGGGTCTTGCAGTTTAAGTCACCTTTGGCAAACTCCCAATTTCCTCCCAAGTAAAACAGAAGCAGAACAGCCATAAAAATTACATGTTTGTAAGCCGTTAGCTTTTCCACTGAAATGTGGTTAGGTATGGGTGTTTGGATTATTAGCATGTATCAATCAACTGGTCCAGAAGAGTATTCCTGGCTTGCTCTTCTTTCTTTCTCTCTTTCTTGTGTATATGTTTGAGATACATAATAATTACATTTGCCTTGGGGAATCAGTGCATACACGTATCAGATTACGATCATGTTTTACTCCCCCTTCCCCCTCCTTGCTTTCTGCTCACTTTTCCCTGTTCCCATTCCCATCTCCACAGAGTCTATCTTCCTATTTCTTACCATTTCTCTTTTATTTTGCTTTTAAAATTATTTTTATATTGGCACTTTCATATTAGAGAAACCATGCAATATTTAACCTGTGTCTGATTTATTTCACATAGTATTATGGTCTCAAGATCCATCTATTTTCTGACAAATGACTCCAATTTATCCTTCTTTAAGACTGGCTGAATAGTACTCCATTTCTTAGTTTTTCTGTCTGCTCCTACATTGCATCCACAGCTCATCACAGAGTAATCAAATGCATTTATGAGTTTATCTAGATCCCTTGTATCATTTATATATGCTGTACATTCATATAAGTTATTTGTTTGTTTTTGTCTTTTTGAGACAGGGTTTCACTATAGAGTTCAGGCTGGCCTTGAACTCACTTTATAGCCCAGGCTGGCCTTGAACTCGCAGCAAGCTTCCTGACTGAGCCTCCCAAGTGCTGGGATTATAGGTGTGTGCCACCATACCTGCTCATATAAGGTAGTTTCTAACTTTCTTGGTTGATTTTTTTTTCTTTTTTGATACAGGTTTCACTATGTAGTTCAGTCTGGCTTTGATCTCACTATGTAGCCCAGGCTGGCCTCAAAATTGTGGTGGTCCCCCAAGTTCTGGGATCACAGGCATGTGCCACCACACCCAACTGCTTGGTTGATTTCAAGTTAAGAATCTATGCTCATGGAAAGTCTTTGCTCTTTTCCTTTTCTTTGTCACCTATAATCTTTTTTTAAAAAATTATACTGAGGACGTATGATTGATAAACTAGAGTCAAAGACATACCATTTTCAATAAATAAACACTGAAAATTTTCCCAGACCCCAAACACTTTAGGAAACAATGCAATAGGAGTCAGTTATATACCATATATTGCCAAGACTCAGGATTTTAAAAGCTTAGAGAGTTGGGGGCCAGGGAAAGAGTCATGCTTAGACAATCTGGGTAATCCCTTTTCCACAAAACATGATTGACAGTGAACAGAAAGTTTCCTCTTAACTGTAAACTTTCTCCCACTGTCTGTAGCTCGTGTATGAAATCCTACCTCTGTAAAACTTTGTCAGCTCCTCTGACAATTAGGGGATGCAGATGCTACTTGGAATGAAAACAATAGACAATGACGATTTTTTTTTTCTCCAAGAGCAATGACTTTGCTTATTGGTGCCTTTTCAACCTTAAAGCTTCCTGAGAGGAAGACAAGTAGGACTCCAAAAAAGTGGGGCGGGCATGAAGGGTAGACACAGTGGAGACATGTGACATGCGGAAGAGTCCATGGAGGGCTGGAGGCACTAGGATGTGGGTCCTGCAAGGGTTGTTGGGAAGAAGTAGGCCACGGAACCTAATGCAGGTGAGATGAGAGGAATTGGAGAGGCGATCTTCAGCATGGAGACTTTCCCCTACGGGACACCTGGGTAGAAGATCTGACTCCTGAAAAGTGAGAGCAACATGGAGGCTGTGGGTCCCAGAGGATAGGGTGGGGTAGGAGATGAGATGATAAAGTATGTCCAGTGCCCCTTGAGGTCAGCACGAACACTGGGGAGCTACCCCCAGTTAGCTCTCAGCCAGCCTCACAGCTCCCCCTCCCAAGGTCAGGCTCCAAAAGCTGGTTTCTCAGTCACATGGGAATGAGTCAGGGCTGCACCGGACCGCATGGGGCGTGAGTGTGGGAGGCAGCCCAGGAGACTTACACAAGCCCGGACTGCTGAGGTCATCCGAGGGAGTGCAGCTGTTTGACAAGCCCAGGAGTGGTTCCTCCAGACTTGGAAAGGAGGGGCTTCAGGGAGTGGAATTTCTGGCCTCCTGTCTGGGTAGGTCCTCTGATGTGTCCTTCACTGCCTCTATTAGTAGGAATAATTAGGCTGGATCTTGCCTGTCTGTAGGTAAGAGGAGAGTCAAGGAGGTGTAAGCGCCAGCACCCTTGCCAACCCCAAGCTTGACCTTTTGTGCCTACACTGGCTCTTGGCCCTTCTATGATGAATAATGTCATCAGCATATCTCAAGGGGCTTCCCTGGGTCTCCATCACAGGGGAACAGGGCACCTGCTGAAGGAGACTGGCCTTGGGGGGTCACTAGTTTGCTGGGATTTGAGGAGAAAGGAACCAGGAAAGCTGAGCTGCCAATCCAGCTCAATCTTGAGGTGGGGATGGGGGCAGAGGTGCTCCAGAGCCAGCCTCGCCTTTCAGCACATTGGGGATCCAACCATCGCCATTCACCAAAGCCATCTTCTGAGAAAAGACAGGGAGCCAAGTGGACAGGAACAAAGACATCACTACAGATTGTGCAGAGAACACAAAGTTAGACATCATCTACCCCTGCTTGTCCCTAAAGCATGTCACATCCAAGCTGAAGTCAACAAGGAAACTCACGCAGTGATTCCAAGAGAATGTACTTTGGTAGGAGGAGGGGCCTTTTTTCTTTATTTTTAAGGCAAGCCTTTGCTATGTTTCCTAGGCTGGATTTCTATATCCTCCCACCTCAGCCTCCTGAAGACTGGGATTACAGATGAGTGCACTGCACCAGTCTTGAAGGGAGAGTTTTTCGCTCCCCTCAGACACCACCATGCTCACCTGCAGAGATTTTGAATCACCTTTCAGGTTAAAATGGCTGCAGGAATGACAACCAAAAAAATGCAGTAACTGCCTTCAAAACATCTCCTGCGTTCTGGCCCCTATGTGTGTAGTCTTCAGGGGCAGAACAGGTAAAAGAGCCACGATGCGTTGTGTCATTACTCTGAACTTGTCTAAGCATGACAGTTTGTTTACTCATAAGACAGTCCAGTCACAACAGAGGAGGGTCAGAAGAGGCCCAATTTCACCCCTGGGTGGGAGGATGCTAAGGGAAGTGACCCAACCTGATCCCAGTCAGGCAGGTGCGGCTGAGAGTTGGTCACATGAGGCAGACAATGAACTGTAGGGCCAAAGCCCAGGCTGGATGTGATCACAGGTGGGTGGCGGGCAGCAGAGTGGCAACTGGCGGTCTGGTCAGGCATGTTGTCCACCTTGGGGAATCTGCAAGTTTGTGGCAGGATTTAGGAGAATTCGCCAGTGTGAGGCTGGGGAATTAGCAGGTATGGCACTGAGGGAAGGCCCCTAAGACATCACAAGAAAAGGGACCCAGGAATACAGGCAAAAGGGGAACGCATGGGGCTCTGGACTTGGATCTTGGAACATGGCTCTGGGTCACCACGTCTCGGATCTGTTGAAGGGAAGGGAAATGAATGGCAAAAAGTCTTGGGCAAAATGGATGATGACTGCAAGGAAGGGATTCACCCTGTTAAGAAGAATCAGGAGTTGGGAGAAAGGGATGAGACTCTATTGGGAAGCCTAATCAAGGCCACATGGCCACACGGAACAATGGAAGACCAAGGCAGTAGACTCCCCAGAGGTACACACATGGGTCCTTTGTAAGGAGAGAAAGGCTTCATTTCTTCTTGGCGGTGAAACCCAACACAGGGCACAGAACTGGAGGACAGAGGATGAGCTAAATTTCAGCACCCACAAGGCCAGCCTTTGTGCGCAGTCAATACACAGATGGACACCTGTATATGGATGCCCTGAGAACTTCTCAAGGAGAGGTGTGGGACTCACCTGTTCTTCCTGACAATGGGCAAGCCTAGCCCTCCCAATGAGAAGCAGGGACTGTGGGTGGGCTTAGTGCAGCAGAGGAAGTGGTATTACAAGAAACTAGTCATTGTGTTGTTGAAAATCAGTCCCCACACCTCAGCTGCCACCCTGCAGTATAGCCTGTAATTGATTCCCTGGTCACACAAAGTTGGAATTTCAAGAATCAGTGTTAATAACACCACACCCCCTTCACACCTTGCAGCCCCAGAGCCACAGCCGGAAAGAGGCTGATAAACTGGGTAGGCTCAGTTAGGGCTTGCAGTTAGAATCTTGTCCTGAGGTTGTAATTCCTAGTAACAACTAAATTCATGAAGCACATTGCAATTCACCACATACTTTCATGTGCATTCCCTCACTTGCTGTCCCTGAGATAGGGATTATACCTGTACCCTTCCACGTCTCACCTCTCCTCGTGCACCTGCTGTTTCTGACACACATGTGCATTCGTGCTCTCTCTCTCTCTCTCTCTCTCTCTCTCTCTCTCTCTCCCTCTCTGTCTCTTTCTCTCTCCCTTTCCCCCTCTCTCTCTCTCTCTCTCTCTCTCTCTCTCTCTCTCTCTCTCTCTCTCTCTCGTTGGAGTCCTGATTGTTTTCATCTCAGGCAGGCCCTTTACAAATGAGTAGACAGACACTGAGGAGTTTTCTGTAGCCAGGAAGTATACAGCAGGGAGTATGGGAGAACGGAGCCTGATGGCAGAGTTCCCATTTCCTGGCTGTGACACGTTGCACATCGCCTCACCAGAAATAGGGATGTTGGTAGTTAGCTCCTGCATGAAGCGGCCGTGGTAGTTTAAACACTTAGAACAGTGCCTGGCATGGACAAGGACTCCCAGATCCACCGTTTTGAACAGAATCTCATATTTTACAGCAGCCCAATTGTAGCACATGTGAGGTGTGATCAAAAAATACAGTGAATGCTTAAATTTTTTTTTATGTATTACAATAAAAATATGTTGCTATTAATCCATCTCAAAATATACTCCCTTGCCTCAAATCCACTTATCCATCATTCTTGCCATTTACTGAAGCAGTTCTTGAATTTCTTTCTCATGGGTGTCTTTAGTTCCACTGTTACGACTCCCTCAGTGTCCTGAATGGATTCATAATGGCTACCTTTCATGGTCACTTTGACTTTGGGGAGGAGCTAGCAGTTGCATGGTGCCAGATCCAGTGAATAAAGTGAATGAAGACACACTGTGATGTTTTTTACAAGCCTGCCTTTCTGTAGGATGGTATTTAGCAGCAGCAGTCACCATATTTTTTTATACCTTGTAAAGACATGAAAAAGAACTTCCAGAACTGCTTCATAAAGTAGCAAAAATATTGGAATAATCATGTTCAAAATGAGGGGGAATATTCTGAGAGGAGTTAATGACAAGATATAGTTTGCTTTAATACATTTTTAATGGAAATATTCACCGTATATTTTGATCACATCTCATACAATGCATCCCACTTGGAAAATGTGATTGCTAGTAAGTTGGGGTTTTTTTGTTTGTTTGTTTAACAGCACTTCCCTATGTAATTCAGGCTGACCTTGAATTCACTACGTACCTCAGGCTGGCCTTAAACTGCGGCAATCCTTTTGCCTCAGCCTCCCAAATTCTGGGATTAAAGGTGTGCACCACCACGCCCAGCCAGCTGGTAAATTTATTAAGCATCCTTTAGTCTCCATGTGGACATAGGTGGCTGGATACTCAGAAAAGGTGCCCAAAAATATAAGTGACCAAGAGGGAAGCAAGTAGACAGACTGGACTAATCAGTGTGTGCCTTCCTCTGTGGAAAAGCAATTGGCCAAAGGGGGCCAAGTAGGACACAGGCCCAGGGGAGTCACATCTTTTCCTTTCCAACAGAATCTGCCCATTTTGCAACAGAAGCCTCCAGCACTGACTTTTTAAAACTAGTCTGATTAACAATTTTAGCAACTCTTAAAGTACTACATGAGGGCCAGGGTTATAGCTTGGGGTTATAGCTGAGTTTTATTCCTGGTACCAAATAAATAAAATAAAATAAAATAAAATAAAATAAAATAAAATACTGCATGGACCAGACTAGATCCAGCTACAGGCAGCTGCCACTCCAGGAGCCTTCAGTGCCTGCCAACTACAAGCACCTCTCTAGGCCTGGCTTTGTCTGTCTCCACGCTGGATACCACCCTGGTTGTTCTGCTCTGTAGTGGGAAAATTCAACAATATAGGTGATGAGCATTCTGCACGGAGCATTTCAGAGGGAAGATCCCATAAAATTACTCAATTACCATAGAGGATGAAAAATTGTGCTGTATAAGACAACGTGAAATGTGGTCTTTATTATAGCTGTGCAATAGAAGTAAGTTGGACATGTATGTAAGATGAGGCATCCTGTGCTTCCTGTAATTTCTAACACTCATCTCAGAGGAGACCTTTGACACCACATGAAAATTCTTTGTTAGAGGGAGAAACTTCAGCATCATCTCTCCCAAACTCTTCTATTATAAGAGAAACAGAGAAATCTGCTCAAGATCCCAGAGCTGGAACCCAACAGTGTGCTCTTCATGTGCTTAGTAAGTCTGCTCTTCCAACTTTACTGTCCAATTCCTGCTTTGCAGGGCCTGGATTTCCTCCATGAGTGCTTCCATATGTGTCATCCCAATCCAGATATGTTCTTAAGAGAGTGCTTCTGTCTGTGCAGGGTAGCACCAAAACCTCAGGAAAGCAGCTTACAATTATAAGGCACCTCATATGGTTATTTTAGGGTTGCAATATGTTTCCCTACTTTTCTCAAAGGGGCACAGTGTAGGAAGAAAAACCCCATAAACGGTGCTTATAAGTCATGTGACATGGTGGAGGGCATTAGGCCTTCTTAAGCTTCCTCTTTTCTTGCTCTGAATAATACTAGCTATGCTTCATGTTGTACATTTATGGGAGATTTCCAAGCTCCCAGTTGAAGACATGTTGCTGAGTGATTGTGATACTGGGCCCCTGGGTCCAGTCCAAGAATGCTTTTTGATTAACAAGTGACATCTTGAGAAATGGCACAAGGTTCCTGAATCCAACCAAGAGGAGAGTTACATGCACAGAGAGACACACAGGCACCTATACTCATGCAAGCACTGCCAAGCATGCCCAGGAGAAGGCTGCTGACGAGTGGCTCTCAGAAACCCACCGTCAAGCAGCTGTGACAGTTTACCCCATCCCTGTGAAGCACACTTCAGGTCATTCAGACTTTCCTGGCAGCAGGGGCTAGCAAGTGTCTTGGCCGGGGCTGGTGGCCTCTGTGCTTACATGGCTACTGGCAGTGAGACGCCTTCTCCATGACTTCTGAATCTATTTGGCAATCCTGGTACACACTGAGACCAGACTCTTGTGACAGCAAATTACAGAGAGTGACCTCAGCAACAGGATTATCAGGGCTGAGGGCAGTCAAGAGCAGCACTGCTCAGACGTGTGATGAGAAAGTCACATAAGCTGGTGGTGCCTAAACTTGAGAAGATCAACATTTAAGGAGGAAAGGATTTCCAGAGGAGAACAACAGACAAAAAGTCATGGTTGAGTATATAGATAGGCAGGAATAGCCTGAGACCCTTGCTAGAGGGGCAAGGAGCTCATTTCAAACTTCATTATTGAGATCCTAGTTAACTTGGAAAATAGCTTAGTCTTCCTGGCTATAGTACTTCCCAATTATAAGAGTGCAAAATAATAGTCTACAGATATCTAGTGGATGCTTACAACATGCTGTGCACTGTGTTAAAATTAAGCTAGGCACTTTGTTAAATTAAAATAATCATATACATGCCTCATTTAATCCTCACATTGAGGAGGGTTCTATTTTCGTTCCCATTGTCCAGTTGCTGAGATTGAGATTTATGGAAGTTAGTTATGTACTATCAAAAAAAAAAAAGTGAGCAATTACAAGAGGAGCTTTAGAGAAGAGGTAGTGATGGCAATATCTTTTAAAATAATCTTTAAAATGAGCTGTTAAGCAAGCAGCAAAAGGACAGGAATGTATTCTAAGCAGAGAGAACAGTTTATACTAGTCCCAGCACCAGGAAATGAGCTGGAAAAGCCAAGTAGGATTAGACTGAGAGTGTAAGTCAAGGAATTGGGCAGGGACTTTTGAGTAAGACAGTCACATGACCAGATTTGTTACATGAACTAATGATTTTTACATATGGTGCCTTTTACAATAAAGTTTTGCATTCTTCATTTATAATGGCTACGAGTTACTCTCTACCTCTTGTATACTGCTCTGTATCTTATTATCCTAGTGAAGTGTACATTTCTGCTTCTGTTTAAATCCTTCCTGAAAGGCGACAGGGAGCCTGCTGACCTACTCGTGCGTGTATATGTACACACACAGCGAGACACAGCCAGGGAAGAGAACATGGCAAGGCAGATGGAGAAAGGGATTGGAGGAGAGAGCACAGATGGGTCACAGCAGCCAGAGTTAGAAGAGGGAGCAGCTGGTCGGCATGTCACATGTTGCAGAGAGGTTAAATTGGATGAGGACTAAAAAAAGGCCCGGGATTGACCAACGAGAAGGTCACCAGGAACCACAAGGACAGTCCTTTGCTCTGTGGAGCCAGACACAAGTGAGAGATAAAGACATACAGGCAGCAAAGTCAGACCCAAATACTCCAGAAATCTGCAAAGGGAAAGAGTCAGTAAACGGCAGGCAAAGGAAAGACAGGGGCTTTTACTGCTGTTTTGTGTCATAGGATTTAGAAGGATATGAACACGAGTGGGAAGATGAGCTTCGGACAAGTGAAGGGACCCTGAAAGAAAGCATGAAGGGACTGTTACACCTTGAGGGAGAATGAGACTATACCCTTGGGAATGGGGAGGAAACTAAAAATCTAAACTCTGGGATTGCCTTAGAGTGATAGCTGAGTGTGCAGTCTGATCATAGCATTTGAGAAGCAGATTTCTATCCCCTGCCCTCCAGAAATCACATGGAGGTCACTGATCCAGCATTACAGTCCTGGCGCTTCACTGCCCGTGGCCCCCAGACACATGCGCTCACTCCGAGTCCCTGGGAACCATCCTTTCTCGGGGCCTCACTTTTCCTGCCTGAGGCTCCTGGCAGGGGCAGTGCCACCTCGGGGAATGGGAAGGGAAGAAAGGCACACACTGGAAGGCAGGCTGCTGGGCAGTGGTGAGCCAGGGCTTGGAGACGCAGGCTCCGGATCCAGGGCTTTTGCCTTCTACTTCCAGCTTCCCTTAAAAGTCCTGGTTTTCTCCAGCTGATGCACAATTCCTGTTCTGCCTGCTCCCTAATAATGCTTCCATATCTATTCCAAAGATGAACTCGAAAAAAAATTGCATCCAGAAGAAGAATTTAAAAATAAAAAAAAAAAAGTAGTGCCTGGGAGAGGAGACTCCTGAGGCTGCCAGCACATATGTCATGCTGCCTGTTCCTGCGTGCTTACATCCTCACAGGGCAACTGTGAGTCACAGCAGACAGCGCTGAGACGTGATTAAGTCCTTATAACCCCTCTGCCTGGAGCAAGGCAGGGTGTGCCGATTAACCCCTCTGCTGCCTTGACCCAGCGCAGCAGGGGCTCCCCTTGGGTAGACCCAAGATGGTGAGTTCAGAGCATTGAGAGGGGACCCCTGCCTTGCAAAAATATTTCTCTGAGGGCCGGGTATTTAGCTCAGGGACTCAAGCGCTTGCCTGGTAAGTGCAAGGTCATGAGTTTGATCCCCAATACAAAAAAAAAAAATTCTCTGACAAGAAGCAAAACACCTTTCATCCCACAAATGCAAATGCCCCTGGAAGAAGTGACACACAGACCTCTAGCATTTCAAAGCTGAGGGGAACTTTAGTTATATAGTTGAATCTTCCCTTTTAACAGATGGGGACACTGAGCCTCAGTGAGGGTTTAGTAACATTTAAGGCCACACAGCGGGGTAGTAGCAGAATGTGGACTTGACTCTGGGTTTTCTGACAGCAAGTCCATAAAGCGGGAGAGGACAATCTATTGCCAACATTGCCCTCTGTATTTCAAGCAGAAAGTCAAATGTTTCTCTGCTTTACTGTAGCCTCACACAACTCTAGCAAGAGTAACCCCAAGCACAGCATGATGGCACATGCTTGTAATCCCAGCTCTCGAAAGTCTGAGGCAGGAGGATCATTGAAGGTTCGAGATCAGCCTGAGCTACAAAGTGGGTTCAAGGCCAGCCTGAACTGCATAGTGAGACCCTATCTCCAAAAGACAATAAATAAAAAATAAAAATAAAAAAGAGTAACCCCAAAAGAGTTTGCTCTTACTCCCTAAGAGACTCCCTAGGTCTTACTTATACTTCTCATAGTTGGAGTTCGTTTTTTTTTTTTTTTTTTTAGTGCTGGGCTTTGAACTGTGGGCCAGGTTAAGAGCGTTATCACTGAGCTACATGCCCAGGCCTAGCTGGAATTCTTGAGGGAGTTGCATTTGATTTAGGTTGAATCTCTGGAGCCTGTGTGCATGGATATGGTTCTGTCTCAGGTGCTTCTCAGTTCAGTGACTTTGGCCATGTTATCTAAGTTATCTGTGTCTCAGACACCTCACCTGTGAAGTGAGATAAAAACAATAGGGTTGTTGTGAAATCACTGAGATAGTTTATGAGAAGTGCTGAGCACAGTGCCTGAGTGAGTGTTTAGTAAGTGAACCTTACTATTTCCTAGGCTGGAGCACGGCTGCCTTCACAAAAGATCAAGAGTGCCTGCCAGGAACACTCCAAGAATGCTGCCTGCAGGCTGAGCCCCAGACACTCTCGATCTTCACGTTCACCTCAGCCTATAGTCTTTCCACAAAGACCTCGAACTAGGCAGGCACTGTGTGGCCTGAAATTTTCCGGGCCCCTTCCCTGTGTTTGCTGACATCCAGCTGTGAGAAAATCTGAATTGGCACATCCTGCCCCTGGCAGTGCCAGCAAGTGAGTGAGTGTGTGCGTGTGTGTATGTGCATGTGTAACAGGTTGTCTTACCAGCATCCCCCACAAAAAGATTAAAATGCCATCCCCCCACCTCAAACCCCTCTCCTACTTTTACTTAATAACCAACTGACTCTAACAATAAGACTTTATATAAATGAATGATTGTAAGAAATACCTTGTATTTTTATATTTGTTCTATAATCTGAACATGTTTAAAGACTGTATTCTAGGTGAAAGGGACATGCAAATATTAGCAGTGGTAAAAGAGGCACCAGGCTGGGGACAACCAACAGAAGGGAAGGAGATAACTTGAAAACAGAGGATTATGAGTGCTAGGTGTGGTGGCACACACCTGTAACCCCAGCACATAGGAGACTGAGGCAGGAGGATTGTTATAAGTTCAAAACCAGCCTAGGCTCCTAGTGAATTTAATGCCAACTTCAACTACATAGCAAAACCCTGTCTTAAAAAAAAAGGAGGATTTTGTAATATCTAAATAGTGAGACCCCCTTACATTTCCCTTGCTTAGTTCCAAAACTGTTGGCGATGAGGTTTTAATCTCCCAAGGAGAGCTTGATCTGAAGAATTGAATCACACCAACAGAAAGACCTACAGATCCAACAGACAGTGATGTCTGGAAACACCTAAGTGCAAAATTCCCATTGCCTATATAGCACAGTTGCACTTGATTCTATCATATCCCCAGATCCGCTCTCTGTGTCTCTCTGTCTCTGTCTGTCTGTCTTTCCCTCTGTCTCTCTCTATCTGTCTGTCTTTCCCTCCTTTCCTCCACATCATCTCTCATATTCTAACATCTTTACTTAGGAATAATTAGCATATAATATGCCATTTATTTTTAAGGTGTACAATTTGGAAACTTTTGACACTCACATACACTCATGAAGCCATCACCACAATCAAAGTAGAAAACTATCTTCCAAAGTTCCTTTGTTCCCCTTTGTAACCCTATCTCTTTCCATTCCCAGCCCCACTTCCCATTCTCAAGGCAATCACTGGCCTTGTTTCTGTCACTCTAGGCTACTTTGTACTTCCAAGAATTTTATTAGAATGGAATCATACACTTTGTACCCTTTTAATCTGACTTTTCTCACTCGCTGTAATTATTTTGTGATTTGGCCCATGATGTAGGTAGCTTCAACTTTCTTTATTGCAGAGCTATTTTGAAATATCCCCCTTTACTATCTGAAATGAAATTCATAGTTAAAATACTTAACCTATCAATAATTTTGTTAGAAAATTATACTACCCTGAAAAAGGATAGCTTAAAAATTCATGATACAATATGATGTGTTTCATTATGTTTTACTATGTGAGCACATGGACCACACACTCTAGAAAACATACTGAAGTAGTTACATGCTTTCATCATCTCGAAATGATTAAGTTCAAATTTAAGACAAGTTATACCTTATTCAACTGAATTTCCCTGACACTTTTTTAATTATATACTGTCCTATTTCTCATACTGCATTTGCCATTTTGAAATAAGGTCTAAATCTTTCATTTGAATCCCCATAAGTAAAGGGGACAATTGTGCACAGATACTGGTATATTGAATCACAAGCACTGCTATTGTCAGTGACATGTTTTCCTAAATGTGATAAAGATTAAGTTATAATTAAAAATCTATTCACCTGTCAATTTACACAGTAGTTGCTTTCTTAAAAATCACAAGGTATATTAAATTCATGCAAATTTTAAAACTTTTTTTTATTTTTATTAGTACTTGTTTGCATACATAATGATTATATTCATTGTGGGAACTGGCACATATACAAAACACATTTCAGTTCTTTCCCCTCCTTTTTCCTCCACTGCTTTTTAAAAAAACTTTCTCTCAGCATCATATTCATTTATTTATAAGCCTTTATCAGGTTAATTATTATAAATACAGATTAACAACCAGATTAACAGACCAAAAACCATAAGATGCACAACACAGGTATACTAAATCAAGGCATGCTTTTACATACATTGTCCATGCTAGATTGCAGTAACTTTTTTCTCTTTTTTTCTGCTGTCTTTTATTCTGCAGTTTATTTATATATTGGATCTTTCACATAAGAGAAACTGTGTAACATTTAAGCTTGTGGCTTCCTTTACTGTGCAGAAGGTTTTTAATTTGATGTGATCCCATTTGCTGATTCTTGGTATTATTTCTTGCACAGTTGGGGTTCTGTTCAGAAAGTATGCCTGTGACTCTGTCTTTGAGAGTGCTATCTATTTTGTTTTCTAGCAGATTAAGTGTTCTGATTTAATATATGGATCTTTGATGCCGCGGTCCAGCTGGGCTAGGTCCACAGAGTCCCCGAAGGTGGGCTGAGCGTCGGCACGTGGAGAACAAACACATAAACAGCTCAGAGACTGCATGAATCTGCTTCGTTTATTGCTTCTACTACTACTACTACTACTTTTTGCAAACTCTAACAGAATATTTTGTACTTTTTTTCTTGGCAGAGGTTGAAAGTTTAGATAAAAAGAATGAGATCAACAGGTGTTTCTATGGTTACATGGTTTCTATAGTTACATGATTTGTCAGTATAGGCAGAAAGTTTATATTTAGTTAAAGACCTTGTGTTTTGGCTACTAGTAAATGCCCCATTGTGGTAGCCTAGCTAAAAGCCTGCAAAACACAAGACCATATTCAGCCCTGATTTAGCACCCCCATTCCCCTGTGATGTTCTTGCAGCTGCAAGGATGTGTTATCTACCCTGTCTCTTTCATATTGGCCTCTCTGCAAGGAGGTTCCCAGGCAGCCCCAGACAGCTGGTCATTATTATTATCATTAAAGGCTCCCAAACTTCTAATCTGACCTTGGTCTCATTGGTCCAACTTGGTGTCAGACCATTACACCATTAGTTGTAGAAAAACATTTTATTAACAATCCCTTTGTTCTTAGGGAGTTTCTGTACTTTGTTTACTGATTTTGTGCATGAAGAAGAAAAAATTTTCCAAACTGGATCAGAGCACAAGTTAACACTATAGTTCCCAAGAAGAATTAACCCATTCCCACAAAGTCAATTTTTATGCTGCAGCCTTTTCTCAGAAGATGTCCTCCTTGAAGATCTATCCTCTTCCATGTTTGGACCTTGTCAACAGAACATGGTTAGAGAAGGACGCAGCACTTTGATCCATTTTGATTTTAGTTTAGTGCATGGTGAGAGAAATGGGTATAGATGAAATCTTCAGCTGTGGATAGCCAGTTTTCCCAGCACCACTTGTTAAAGAAGCTGTCTTCCTCCAGAGAAAGTATTAGGCTTCTTTATCAAAGATAGCTGAGTATGCCTGAAATTGTTTCTATATCTGATATTATGTATATAAAGCAGAGCTGATATTGTAGATCAAGTAATTATAAACATATTTGTACCCATTAAACTATCCAGGAGGACTTTGAAAGTAAGTGGGAAGCCAGGCAGGGGGGTACATGCTGGTGACCTCAATACTAAGGCCAGCCTGAGTTGTATGACAAGTCTCAAACCAGCCTGACTAGAGAGCAAAATGGTCAAGAGGGTATGGAGGAAGGATTAGAAGGAACAAAAAGGGATGAGAAGGAAAGAAGGGAAAGGAAGAAAGGAAAAGAAAATAGAAGACACAAATAGGATCTCTAGATTTAGCTAATAAACATACAATACTTGAGATATACTACTACAAAAAAATATGTTTGTCATTTACCTGAAATTCAAGTTTAACTGGGTTCCTATATTTTTATCTGGTAACCCTAAACATGAGGCAGTCTTGGTTGAATGGAATTGCCCCTTAAGTCTACTGGCATTTTTATTTTTTTCTCTGGCATTCTTTTTTTGTTTTTGTTTCTGTTTTCTGTTTTGTTTTGTTTTGTCTTCTTGAGACAGGGTTTTGCTATGCAGTTCAGAAAGGCCTTAGGCTCATTTTGTAGCCCAGGCTGGTCTCGAACTTGCAACAATCCTCCTGCCTCAGCCTACCAAGTGCTGGGATTACAGGCATGCGCCACCACACCCAGCTGCTTCTACTGGCATTCTTAACTCCCCAATAATTGGTTCCCCAAGAATTGCAATAACTAAAAATCTTCATGAATTTTCAAAATGTCCTACTAGCTACCTGTATTGAGAATCCCTGTCCTACAGGGAAGACTTCCAGAGCTGAGACCCCTCACTGCACACAGAATCCCATCAGCTTCTTAGTAGCTGACTTGGATATCAGTGAATAGCTAAGGATCTACAGACACTTGAAAACATCTTCAAGATGAAAGACAAAGGCCAGAGCAAACAGAAAGCTAAAAGGGAACTCGGAGAGAAGATCAGGAAGAAAGAAGAAAAAGACTTTAGGAAAAAATATTGTAGGTAATCTTTGGAAAGATAATAGCAAGAAGAGGATGATATAGAAGGACAAGGAGGAGGAAGATGACCATACGTATAAAAGCACTTGGAAATTAAGTACATGAAAAATGAATTTGAAAGAAATCAACCAAGTAGGGTGGCGCATGCCTGTAGTCCTGCCACTCAGGAGGCTGAGGCAGGGGAATCACTGCAAGTTCAAGGCCAGCCTGAGCTACATAGTGAGTTCAAGCCCAGCTTTCTAAGGGAAAAATCACTTTCAGCTTAAAATTCTGTTCTCAGCCAAATTATTAACCAAGTATGAGGAGAATGAAAAATACAAGTTTGAAAGATATCAAAAGAAATTTTTCCCCTTGTGCTCATTCTCAGGAAGCCTTTTGAGACTATGTTCTGTGAAAATGTGGGAGTCAATCAAACAATGTTTGGAGATCCAGGAAATCGGATCAAACATAGGTGAGAATGAAAGAGGATTTCTAAGGATTATGAAGGGAAGTCCCAGAGCCATGCAGCACAGGTCTCCCAGAAAGCAACAAGTCAGCAAAAGAATAGAGGCAGAAAGTTATGCGAAAGTCATCTGGCAAATTATCTAACACATGTAACCGTGTAAATAAGTATGTTAAGGGAAATGAGCAATTAAAGCAAATGAGAGGGTCAATTATTAACTCTAGGCATATTCAAAAGATTACAAAAAAGGAAACATAATTATAATACATTCCTTGTCTCTGCACTGAACAATATTTACACAATTATAATAATGTAAATCATTATAGTTTGAGTTCATCATTACTGAAATCATATTCAATCCACAATTATAAAGAATCCCTACTGGCAGAAAGAGGAGTAGAAAATGGATGTGAGGGACAGAAAGAAAATTATATCTCATTGACTCCATAAGAAAGTCAATAGATAAAATCTAAATTGAAGTTTTAAACCTATGATATACACATACTACATAGAAAAGATGGACATAAATATTAAAGGAAAAAGAATTTTTAAAAGTTTAGGAGCCAGGCATCAGACTAGTGGGAAATGAAATTAGTATGCTGAAGAGACATCTGCACTCCCGGGTTTATCGTGTCACTATTCACAATTGCCAAGAAATTGAATCAATCTAATGACTTAACAATGGGTGAGGATGCAGGAGCGGGGCAGGAGCCGGGGGGCAGCAGCCTGGTGACTTCCCGGATGCCCTGGCCCTCACGGCCGAGCTCTATAGCAAGGAGCAGCGTGGGGCACGGGAGACACATTTCGGGATGGACCGGAAGCCCTCTCCAGAGACTCAGGAGGCCCTGGCCGCCAGGCTCAACCTGAAGGAGTTCCGGGTGCGGGTGCGGTTCAGGAGACACCGGGCTGCCTGCCTGTGACTGAAGCCTGCGCCGCCACGGGTGCAGCGTCTACAGGGTCTGAGCCCTCTGCCCACCCCCACCGAGAGCACCCACTTCCTCCTCTGCTGCGGACCCGCTGCCTGCCCAGCTCCTGACCTGCACAAGGAGTCCAAACCCGGGCTCTAGGGCCAGGGGAACCCTGGGGCCACACTCCCTGCCCTGGATGCCCCAGGTGCCTAGGGAACCTTCGGGACACTCCATCTCCACCAGGACCCCTGAAGTCCAGGAGGGAGGAACTCCTGAGGACCAGGACAAGTCAGGCCCGGCCGGATTGGGCTCCAACTCGTAACCCTCCTGCCTCAGCCTCCCTCAGTGCTGGGTTTGTAGTTGTGTGCCACCTCGCCGGGCTCCTTTATTTATTTATTTATTTATTTGTGGCACCGGGGATTGAACTCATAATCTCACACCTGTCAGGCAGGCGCTTAAGCCGCTGAGCCAGACTCCTGGCCCCCTTTTTTAGCATTTTTTATTTAGATATGAGGTCTTGCCACTGTGCCTACACTGCTCAAATGTGCAATCCTTCTGCCTGGCTTCCCAGACTTGCTGGGGACATCAGCCAACGCCACCATGACTGGCTCTTGTTTATTTTGAAACAGAACCTCACCTAATAGCCCAGGCTGGCCTTAATTTTGGAATCCTCTTGTCCTGCCTCAGCCTCCTGAGTAACTAGGATTATGAGCATGTGCCACCTCACCCCATTTGGTTTTCCTTATTTTTGATTTTTTTTTTTTTTTTAGACAAGGTCTCACTATGTAGTTCAGGTTGGCCTTGAACTCACTATGTAGCCCAGCCTACAATTTGAGTGATCTGCCTGCCTCAGCCTTCCCAGTGCTGGAATTACAGGCATGCACCACCACACCCAGCTAATGCATTCATTTTTTTCCCCTTTGTTTAAAAAATGTTCCTCACATAACCATTCTAGAATCTTTATATTTTGCCTATCACCATAAGGTTGCCTTGTAGAATGGTTGTGAAGTGTGGAGTAGGGATTCCATGGAGTTCCACCTGAGAACTTATAATTACTTTGTCATAAATCGAAACTCCCTCCAAAAAAGCAAGCAAAAAAAAAGCAAAACCAATGAATGAGTGGGCAAAGATAATATGGTATGTATACAGAATGGAATAGTATTTGACCATAATAAGGATGCAACCCCATCATTAGTGATAACATGGATGGACCTGAAAGATATTATGTTAAGTGAAATAAGTCAAAGAGAGATTCACATCTACAATCTAAAAAGTTGACCTTACAGAGGCAGAGAGTAGAATAGCGATTATCAAAGACTAGAGAAGGGAAGAGATTGACCAGTGGGTACAAAATTACAAGTAGATAGGACAAATAATTTCTAGGGTTCTGTTGCACAGTAGCATGACTGTAGTTAAGAATAATGTATCATAAATTTCAGAATATCTAGAAGAAAGATTTTTGAGTGCTTTCATCACAAAGAAATGATGTCTGAGGCAATGAATATGGTAATTGCCCTGATTTGATCATTACCCAGTGTATCCATGCATCAAAACATCACACTGTACCCCATAAATATATATAATTATTATGTCAATTAAAATATGTATATTAAAAGGTAACTGTTAGTGGGAGAAGAGTTTCAGAGTAGATGACACAGGAGTCAGCTGCTTTTCCTTATGAGCCTTTTGATATTATAACTTTTTTTTTTCTGGTACCAGGGATCAAACTCACAACCTCATGCTTACCAGGCAAGCACTTGAACCACTGAGCTAAACTCCCAGGGACACTGTAACTTTTAAACCTGAATATGTGTACTTGCTTCAGTAGCACATATACTAAACTAAGTGTGCTTCTTAGATAAAAGTGAAAATTAATTTAAAGAAATTGATGACTAGTAGAAGAGGTTTGGGAATTATTAAAGCAGGAACAGCCACTGCATTCTAATGCTGAGTTCAATCAATGTGCAACACTCTACCAAAGTAGACCAGCTCCTTTGAAAAGTGAACCAAGGTCTCTGATAGAAAGGAATGACAGAGGAAAGGGTTGGGGAATGATCCTGTTGTGTGCAGCTGTTATTGCCTTCCCCTGCCCTCCCCATCCCCCTTCTCTGTCTCTGCCTGCCTGTCTATCTGTCTGTCTGTCTCTCTTTCTCTGTCTCTTTCTCTGTTTCTCTGTGTGTCTCTCTGTTTCTTTGTCTCTCTTTCTCTGTATGTGTGTGTCTCTCTCTGTTTCTTTGTCTGTTTCTCTGTCTCTATCTCTCCCTGTCTCTCTCTGTCTCTCTCTCTCTCTCATTTATGTTTTGCCAAGACACCAGAAGAAGGAAGCCACTTTCTCCATTATAATGAGCAACAAAAGGATGAATGATTTCAATAATGAGGACTGATAGCTGTCTAACACAGAGAAAACCTGGGCCTCCTGAAAGCTTTAAATTACAACTTTGATAGCACTGATCAAGCACTGCAGTTGCAACTGGGACATGGAGAAGCCACCGAAGATGTAGGCTGAGTGTTTTTCTCAGACACAAAGAAAAACTTGGATTCAGATGAAACAAAAATTCCCAGTTATTGAAGCAAATATGTGAGAAAAATGAAGAGATGTGTTTACCTCTTTAAATCTTACTCTAAATTGCAGGTTGCCTTGTATGAAGGGCGAAGATTTGAGATTTTTTAATTGCTCTTCAGTTTTTTGGGGATTTTTTTGGTTTTTTTTGGTTGTTTGTTTGTTTTGTACCGGGGATTGAACTCACGACCTTGTACTTGCCATGAGCTAAATCCCCAGCCCTGCTCCTCACTTTTAATGGAGAGCTTTATTTTGATAGAAGAAACACAAATGGGTCACATGGGATATGAGAGTGTGTCTCAGTTATGAAAAACTTCCTCTGCTTCGATCACAAGCCTAGAACCCAGACTCCACTGCTCACACAGAAGCAGCTTTACCTGAGCTCAGATCTGGTATTCAGAAAAAGCAATGGCCTTACATTAGCTTTGCCTGAACTGAGGACTTGATGAGAATGTCTGTTATGGTTTAAGTTTAATGTTTCCCCCAAAAGTTTCATTATTCAGAGATGGGGCTTTCTGAGGGCTATTGGATCATGTAGTGTTATACTCATCAGTGGATTAGAGTTCATAGCTGAATGTACTGTTAGGAGATGAGGTCTGTTTGGAAAAGGCGAATCACTGGAGATGTCTTGGTTACTTTTCTCTCATTGCTGGGACAAAATGTCCAATACCCAAAATGAAGGAAGGAAAGGTTTATTTAGTTCACTGTTGGTGGAGGTTTCAGTCCATGATCAGCTGGCTCCAAGGCAGGGTGGCATGGCACAGGGACAACACTTCAAGATAGCAGCCAGCAAAAGCAGCCAAAGCAAAAGGAGAGGAAGAGCAAGCCTCTTATTCTCCCTTATATTGTATACAGGCCACCTCCCCTCCAGGGCTAGTGTAGCACTTACAAAATCTCCTTGCCCTCCTCTTGCACAGGATGGGAATATTTACAAAGTAAGAACCCTGGCTCCCTGAGGAGTCTTAGTTAAAGGTGTAAACTTCTTAAGTTGACACAATGTATCAAC
>RJWM01030049.1:0-23805 GCA_004363535.1 Dasyprocta punctata
TGTAAGATAACTAAAAAGAACACTGCTCAATGTATTCGTTATTGAGAGGGAACAATTAGTACTCATATGATTGGATCAATCTTGCATGTCTATATCTGTTAATGTAAGAAACCATTTTAAAGATAACGATGCGCAAATTGCAACCATTGTCAAGCTTCTATCTTCCGGTTTTGTAAACCTGCAATATTGTGTATTTACTGTAGTTGTTTGCTTGTCTCTTTTGCTTGTTGTTTTTAGTGTATATGTCGTTTTTGTTGTTGTTGTTGTTGTTGTAGTTTTTGTTTGTTTTGTTTTTCTTCGCTCAAATAAAATTAAAAAAAAAAAGAAACAAAATCCAACCTTATGCTGAATTCATGAAAAACATTTAACTGTAAAGGAAACTCACAGACTAAAAATTAAAGGATGGAGAACAATACTCCATGCAACAGGAGCCCAGGAAAAAGCAGGGGTAGCTATTATGTTTGCAGACAATGTGAACTTGAAACCAAGAATGATCAAAAGAGATAAAGAAGGTCATTACATACTTGTTAGGGGAAAACTTCAAGAGGAACAGATTACGATCATAAATATGTATGCACCAAATATTGGAGCACCCAACTATGTAAGACAATTCTTAATAGACACGGAAAACCAAAATAAAGAATAATACAGTTATAACGGGGGACCTTAACACCCCATTGTCACAGAGAGACAGATCAACCAAACAAAAAATCAGCAAAGAAATAATAAAACTGAATCAAACTTGTGAAAAAATGCACCTAGTAGATGTGTACCGAGTGTTCCACCAATCAACATCAGAATACACACTCTTCTAAGCTGTACATGGGTCATTCCCTAAAATAGATCATATACTGATCCACAGAACATGTTTAAGTAAATGCAAAGGAATTGAAATAATTCCATGCATGCTACCTGATCATAATGCAATAAAATTGACAATTAATGACAAAAAACCCAACAAGAACCCCATAAACACATGGAAATTAAATAATGCTCTCCTAAACAATCAATAGGTCACAGAAGAAATTAAAGAAGAAATTAAACAGTATTTGAAATCAAATGAAGACGCAAATACAAATTACCGGAACCTGTGGGACACAATGAAATCAGTCCTCAGAGGGAAATTTATAGCATTAAACTCCCACACCATAAAAATGGAAAGAACACACATAAACAACTTCACGATACACCTCAAACTTCTAGAAAAAGAAGAGCAAGTCAAGTCCAAAGCCCAAAGAAGGGAGGAAATTATCAAGATCAGAGCAGAAATCAATTCAATTGAAACTAAGAAAATAATACAAACAGTTAATGAATTAAAGAGATGGTTCTTTGAAAGAATAAATAAAATTGACAAAACCCTGGCCAACCTTATCAAAAAGTGAAAAGAAAAACTCAGATCCATGCAATAAGAAATGAAATGGGTGAAATCACTACTGACCCTGTGGAAATAAAGAAGACCATCAACACCTATTTCAAAAACCTTTACTCACATAGATTCCATAACACAGAAGAAATGGAGAGATTCCTAGAAACTGATGAATTACCAAAGCTGAATCAAGAAGATGTAAAACTGCTGAATAACCCAATTTCAGCTAATGAAATTGAAAATATAATTAAAACCTTATGAACAAAGAAAAGCCCAGGTCCTGATGGATTCACTGCTGAATTCTACAAGAAATTTAGGGAATACTTCATGCCAACATTCCTCAAACTTTTCAATGAAATTAAAAGGGAAGCGAGTCTCCCTAACTCAATCCTGGAAGTAAGCGTTGCCCTAATACCAAAACCAGAGAAAGACCCAACCAAAAAAGAAAATGACTGGCCAATCTCCCTAATGAACATAGATGCAAAAATCCTCAATAAAATAGTGACAAATTGAATACAGCAAGTTATCAGGAAAAGTATACACCATGATCAAGTGGGATTCATCCCATGAATGCAGGGATGGTTCAACATATGCAAATCAAGAAACGTAATACACCATATGAACAGGGCCAAGGACAAGAACCACATGATCATCTCAATAGATGCAGAAAAAGCTTTCAACAAAATCCAACACTCATTCATGATAAAAACTTTTCAGAAAATCAGAATGGATGGTCTCTACCTCAACCTAATAAAAGCCATATATCATAAACCAACAGACAACATCTTACTAAATGGATAAAAACTGAAAACTTTCAACCTAAAATCAGGAAGAAGATGATATAATTCTGGAAACAGTAGACAGAGCAATAATTTTGTAACATTAACCAGAGAAAGAAATAAAGGCATAAGGGTAGGAGAGGAAGAAGTAAAATTATCATCATTTGCAACTGATATGATACTCTACATAGAAGACCACCAAAATGCCATTGAAAGACTTCTAGATATAATAACCAAATTCAGTAATTTGCTAGATACAAGGTCAACACTGAAAAATCAATAGCATTCATGTACACAAACAACCAACTTACTGAGAGAGAAATAAAGGAAGCAAAACCCTTCACTATAGCATCCAGAAAATTGAAATACTTAGGACCCAATCTAACAAAGGAAGTAAAAGATCTATACAGTGAAAATTACATTACTCTGAAAAAGAAAATCAAAGAGGATTTCAGAAAATGGAAAGATATTCCCTGTTCATGGATAGGAAGAGCAAACATCGTGAAAAATGGCCATTCTCCCAAAATTGTTATACAGATTTAATGCAATCCCAATCAAAATATCACTTGCATACCACACAGAGCTAGAGAAAGCATTCCTGACATTCATTGGAACCAGAAAAGACCTAGAATAGCAAAGGCAATTCTGGGCAACAAAGGTAAGGCAGAATGCATCACATTCCCTGACCTGAAATATAGTACAAAGCTATTGTGATAAAATCAGCATGGTACTGGAATCAAAACAGAGTGAAGATCAATGGAATTGGTTAGAAGATACAGCCACAACTTCAAACACACTCAGCCACCTCATCTTTGACAAAGAGGCCAAACATGTACCTTGGAAGAAAGATAGCCTCTTTAACAAATTGTGCTGGAAAGATTGGCTTTCTATATACTGTAAACTGAAACTAGAACCATGTGTATCACCATGCACTAAAATAAAGTGAAAATGGATCAAAGATCTGAATATTAAAAGAGAGACACTAAATTTACTGGAAGACAAAGTAGGAAAAAATCTTGAAGACATAGGAGTAGGCAGAGAGCTCATGAACAAAAATGAAACTGCACGGGAAACACTTTTCAGAATCAACAACTGAGATTTCCTCTTACTAAAAAGTTTTTGCGTGTCAAGGGAAATCTCCAACAGAGTGATAAAAAAAACTTAGGATCTGGGAATATATCTTAGTCAATAGTCCACCAGACAAAGGACTTCTATCTAAAACATATAAAGAAATAAAAAAAAATTGGGCCCCTAAAATTCAAAGACCCAATCCAAAAATTGTCATTGGAGATGAATACACACTACTCAGAGGAAAAAGTACAAATGGCAAATAAATATATGAAAAAATGTTTAACATTATTAGTCATTCGGGAAATGCAAATTAAAACAATAGCGAGATCCCATCTCACTCCAGAAAGAATGGCAAAGATCAAAAAATCAACCAATAACAAAAGCTGGAGTGGCTGTCGGGAAAAAAGAACTTTTCTCCACTGTTGCTGAGAGTGTAGACTGGTGCAACCACTGCAGATGTCAGTGTGGAGATTCCTCCAGAAGCTAGGATTGCAGATCCCATTTGACCCAGCTATCTCACTTCTGGGCATTTTCCCAGAAGAACTGAAAATGTCATACCATAGTGTTATTTGTTCACCCATGTTTATAGCTACCCAATTTGTAATCGCCAAATCTTGGAAACAACCCTAGTGCTCATCAATCAAACAATGGATAAAAAAATGTGGTATTTTTATACAATGGAGTACTCATCTATCAAGAAAGATTGCATTGAGACTTTTATAAGTAAATGTTCACGACTTGAGACCATACTCGTAAGTGAGATAGATCAAACCCACATGTGTAAATACCATATTGTCTCCCTAGAGTAAGAAGCTGAAATAGTATATAGGATCCAAAATCTACAATAAATACTGTGTAAGGGTAAGAATCTGCTCAAAGAACAAAAGTAATTGGGAAAGGGAAAAGGAAGAAAACAGGAATGGAAAAGGAAAAAGACATAAATCTGTATATATGGATATGTAAGATAACTAAAATGACTATACTGCTGAATGTATTAGTTATTGAGAATGAACAGTTAATATTCATATGATTAGATCAATTTTATATATGTATATCTGTTAATGTAAACAACCATGTTGAAGGTAATGATACGCAATATTGCAACCATTGTGAAGTTTGTGTCATCTTGTTTTGTAAACCTATAATGTTACTGTTATGGATTTGCTGTTGTCCTTTGGCTCTTTTGCTTTTTGGTCTTTCTTTTATTTGTCTTTTTTCTCTTAAATAAAAAAAATAAGAGTGGAGACAGTGGACATCGTTGTATTGTTCTTGATTTTAGAGAGAAAGTTTTCAGTTTTTGTCCATTTAGTATGATGTTGGCTGTTAGTTTGTCATAGGTGATTTTTTCATGTTGAGATAAAGATCATCTGTTTCAATTTTCTGTTTTTACTATGCATGGGTGCTGGACCTTGTGAAAAGCTTGTTTTGCATCTATTGAGATGATCATATGATTTTTCTGCTTGGCTCTGTCAATATGGTGCATTACGTTTAATTATTTGCATACATTGAACCATCCCCACATCCCTGGGATGAATCCCACTTGATCATGGTGTACAAACTTCTTAAAAATTTGGTGTAGTCTGTTTGCCAGTATCTTATTGAGTATTTTTGCATCAATGTTCACTAGGGAGATTGGCCTGTAATTCTCTTTCTTAGTTGGATCCTTCTCTGGTTTTGTATCAGGATAATGTTTGCTTCCAGGAATGAATTTGGAAGTATCTCTTCCCTTTCAATTCATTAAAGAGTTTGAGAAGTAGTGGTGTTGAGTCTTCTCTAAATTTCTTGTATAAATCAGCAGTGAATTCGTCAGGACCTTGGCTTTTCTTTGTTGATAGTTTTTTTTTTTTAAAGATAGTGAAATCCAACAGAGCATAACAGAACAAAGTCCATCAAAACAAAGCAGTAGAACTGGTACAGAACTTCAAAGAAAAATAATGTGAACACAATAGCTACTATAGTATATCCTGTCATCCTCAGAATAGCTGACCATTCCAACAGGTATAGCAGAATTTAACCAAAAACAAAACAGAATAAAACCAGTAAAAACAGAATATAAAATAAAGAGAAAAAAATAATCAGAGTAAAGCAAAACAGTAAGGCAAAACAGAAGAGAATCCCCCATATTTGCTACATTGCCTACTGTCATCTTCCAAATAGATGGTCAGGTTGCTGACCCAAGGCCTGCAAAATCTACAAAACAATAGTAGCATTTAGTTGCTTAATGTTTCTTAGTTGCTATCAATTTAGCAAGACCTCCGAACCAGCAGGTTGCTTGTGGGGGGGGCTGGGGGGGCTGGGAGGCGTGTCCTTGATTCCAAGCCCAGGTGCCGTCAGGGGTGGGTCCCGGAAGGACCGATTCTGGTTCTCCTCCGGGGGTCCGAGTGGTCGCCCGGTCCCCCAGAGGGCAGTTCCGTTGTCTCATGGTACTGGTTGGTGCCGCTGGAGCCCAGCGGGGTTTTAATTATGTCTTTGATTTCATTTCTTGATGTTGAGTTATTTAGGATTTTTATATTTTCTTGATTCAACTTTGTTAATTCTTATGTATCTAGAAATCTTGTCTATTTCTTCTGAATTTCTCATCTTATTAGTGATAGGTTCTATTAGCCTGGGGCTTAGCATCCCCCCAACTTGGTACTGGACCCAGAGAAACAACTTAGCTCTCCAAGAGTGAACTCCAAGTTTTCCTTCTCATTCCAGAGATAAACCTCCCGCTCCCTTTTGAGCCTGCACCAAGCCCTCTCCAATCCCAAGACTCCACAACCCCTCAAGCCTCCACCCCCAGACCCCAGTAAATCATTCTGTCTCCTGTTTTACACAGGCAGATGCTCCCTCAAATCACCCGTCAATATGTCATTTTGCCCACTTCCCCAAACTCCTCTCCCAGCCAAAGTTGATAAAGATAACTACACTCCTCTGTTCTTGTTGAGAGCTTTTACACTCCCTCCCTACCCCTAAAGCCCTCCCATGCCCTCCGCATTAAAGGCCTCCTCCTTATCTCTCTCGCTCTTATTTTCTCTGCGCCACTTCAGATTTAGTGACTTTAAAATAGTCTAACAATTAGAATACTGGTTTTGAAAGTAGATATAAATGATTTTCTGGATTTCTGCAGGGTCCGTTGTGATTTCACCCTTTTCATTCCTAATCACATGGATTTGAATCTTTTCTTTCCTGTTTTTGATAAGGTTGGCTAAAGGTTTGTCAATTTTTTTTAATCTTTCAAAGAACCAACTCTTTGATTCATTCTTTCTTTGTATTGATTTTTTTAGTCTGTAGTGTGTTAATTTCTGCTCTAATCTTTATAATTTCCTCCCTTGTATGAACTTTTGGCTTAGCCTGCTCTTCTTTTTCTAGAAGTTTGAGGTTTAGCATTGAGTTGTTTATATGTGCTTGCTCTGTTTTCCTGATATGGGTATTTACTGTTACAAATTTCCCTCTTACGACTGCTTTCATTGTGTCCCACAAGTTTTGGTATGTTGTATTGTTGTGATTCAATTGTAAAAACTGTCTAATTTCTTCTTTAATTTCATCTGTGACTCATTGATTGTTCAGTAGGGTACTATTTAATTTCCATGTGTTGATGAAGTTCTTGTGGTTTCATTTGGCATGGATTTCGAATTTCATTGCACTGTGGTCTGATAGCATGCATGGGATCACTTCAATTGCTTTGCATATACTCAGGCATGTTCTATGAGCCAGTATATGGTCTATTTTGGAGAATGTCTCATGTGTAGCTGAAAAGAATGTGTATTCTGATGTCGTGAGATTGAACACTCTGTACAGATCTACTAAATCCATTTGTTCAAAAGTTTGATTTAGTTCTAATATTTCATTATTGATTTTTTTGTCCAGTTGATCTGTCTTTTTGTGAGTGTGGGATATTGAGTTCTCCCAATAAAATTCTATTAGGGCTTATTTAATTTTTCATGTCTGTTAGTAATTGGTTTTTTTTATTTAAGCAAAGAAAAAGAACAGAAAAAAAGACTCCCAATAAAATTGTATTAGGGCTTATTTAATTTTTCATGTCTGTTAGTAATTGTTTTTTTTTATTTAAGCAAAGAAAAAGAACAGAAAAAAAGACATATAAAACAAACACAACAAGCAAAAGAGACAAACGACTAGAGTAAATACACAACAGTAACATTGCAGGTTCACAAAATCAGATGATAGAAACTTGACAAGGGTTGCAATATTGTGTATCATTATCTTTAAAATGGTTACTTACATTAACAGATATAGACATGTAAAATTAATTTAATCATATGAGTATTAATTGTTCTTTCTCAATAACGAATAGATTCAACAGTGTGTTGAATTAGATTTTAGTTATCTTACATATACATATATACAGGTTTATATCTTTTCCTCTTCCCTTTTCTCTTTCTGCCTTTTCCCTTACCAGTTACTTTTGCTCTTTGAGCTGTTTTTTACCATTACATAGTATTTATTATAGATTTTGGATCATATATACTTTTCCGTTTCTTACACTAGGGAGACAATACGGTATTTACACATGTGGGTTTGATTTATCTCACTTACGAATATGGTCTCAAGTCGTGAACATTTACTTATAAAAGTCTCAATACAATCTTTCTTAATAGCTGAGTAGTACTCCATTGTATAAAAATACCACATCTTTTTTATCCATTCTTGGATTGATGGGCACTTGGGTTGTTTCCAAGATCTGACTATTACAAATTGGGCTGCTATAAACATAGGTGCACAGATATCACTGTGGTATGATGTTTTCAATTCTTCTGGGAAAATGCCCAGAAGTGGGATAGCTGGGTTGAATGGGATCTCTAATCCTAGCTTCTTGAGGAACCTCCACACCGACTTCCACAGTGACTGCACCAGTCTACACTCCCACCAACAGTGGAGAAGAGGTCCTTTTCCCCACAGCCCCTCCAGCATTTGCTGTTGCTTGATTTTTTAATCTTGGCCATTCTTTCTGGAGTGAGATGGAATCTCAGCATTGTTTTAATTTGCATTTTCCGAATGACCATTGATGTTGAACATTTTTTCATAGATTTATTTGCCATTTGTATTTCTTTCTCTGAGAAGTGTGTATTCATCTCAGATGCCCATTTTTGGATTGGGTCCTTGAATTTTAGGGGCCTGATTTCTTTTAATACTTTATATGTTTTAGATAGAAGTCCTTTGTCTGATGGACAATTGGCTAAGATATTTTCCCAATTTGTGGGTTTTCTTTTTACTCTGTTGGAGATTTCCTTTGACATGCAAAAACTTTTTAGTAGGATGAGATTCCAGGTGTTGATTCTGGGAAGTGTTTCCCGTGCAATTTGATTCTTGTTCATGAACTCTCTGCCTACTCCTATGGCATCAAGATTTTTACCTACTCTATCTTCTAGTAAGTTTAGTGTCTCTGTTTTTATATTCAGATCTATGATCCATTTTGACTTTATTTTAGTGCATGATGATAGGCATGGATCTAGTTTTAGTTTACGGCATATAGAAAGCCAGTTTCTCCAGCACCATTTGTTGAAGAGGCTGTCTTTCTTCCAATGTATATATTTGGCCCCTTTGTCAAAGATAAGGTGGCTGAGTGTGTTTGTAGTTGTGGCTGTATCTTCTAATCCATTCCATGGATCTTCAGGTCTGTTTTGATTCCAGTACCATGCTGATTTTATCACAGTAGCTTTGTAGTATAGTTTCAAATCAGGGATTGTGATGCCTCCTGCCTTCCCTTTGTTGCCCAGAATTGCCTTTGCTATTCTAGGTCTTTTCTGGTTCCAGATGAATTTCAGGAATGCTTTCTCTAGTTCTGTGAGGCAGGCCGGTGGTATTTTGATTGGGATTGCATTGAATCTGTGTAATAATTTTGGGAGAATGGCCATTTTCACGATATTTGTTCTTCCTATCCATGAACAGGGAATATCTTTCCATTTTCTGAAATCTTCTTCAATTTCCTTCTTTAGAGTAATGTAATTTTCACTGTATAGATCTTTTACTTCCTTTGTTAGATTGATTCCTAAGTATTTCACTTTTTTGGATGTTATAGTGAAGGGTGTGGCTTCCCTTATTTCTCTCTCAGTGACTTTGTTGTTTGTGTACAGGAATGTTATTGATTTTTGAGTGTTCACCTTGTATCCAGCTACATTACTAAATTTAGCTATTACTTCTAAAAGTCTTCTAATGGATATTTGGGCGTCTTCTATGTAGAGTATCATATCGTCTGCAAATAATGATAATTTCACTTCTTCCTTTCCTATCTTTATTCCCTTTATTTCTTTCTCTTTTCTAATTGTTCTAGCTAATATTTCCAGACCTATATTGAATAGGAGTGGTGATAATGGACATCCTTGTCTTGTTCCTGATTTTAGGTTGAAAGTTTTCAGTTTTTCTCCATTTAGTTAGATGTAGACTGTTGGTTTATGATATATGGCTTTTATCAGGTTGAGGTAGAGACCATCTATTCTGATTTTCTGTAGGGTTTTTATCATGAATGGGTGCTGGATTTTGTCAAAAGTTTTTCTGTATCTACTGAGATGATCATGTGGTTCTCGTCCTTGGCCCTGTTGATATGGTTTATTACATGTATTGATTTCCGTATGTTGAACCATCCCTGCATTCCTGGGATAAATCCCACTTGATCGTGGTGTATAATCTTTCTGATAACTTGCTGTATTCTATTTGCCAGAATTTTATTGAGGATTTTTGCATCTATGTTGATTAGGGAGACTGACCTGTAATTTTCTTTTTTTGCTTGGGTCTTTCTCTGGTTTTAGTATTAGGGTAATACTTATTTCCAGGAATGAGTTCGGGAGACTTACTTCCCTTTTGATTTCATTGAAGAGCTTGAGGAGTGTTGACATTAAGTCTTCCCTGAATTTCTTATACAATTCATCAGTGAATCCATCAGGGCCTGGGCTTTTCTTTGTTGGTAAGGTCTTAATTACATTTTCAATTTCATTAGCTGAAATTGGGTTATTCAGTAGCTTTACATCTTCTTGATTCAGCTTTGGTAATTCATAGGTTTCTAGGAATCTGTCCATTTCTTCTGTGTTCTTGAATCTACGTGAGTAAAGGTTTTCGAAGTAGGTGTTGGTGATCTTCTGTATATCCAAAGGGTCTGTAGTGATTTCACCCTTTTCATTTCTTATTGCATGAATCTGAGTTTTTTCTTTCCTCTTTTTGATAAGGTTGGCTAGGGGTTTATCAATTTTATTTACTCTTTCAAAGAACTAAGTGTTCGATTCTTTAATTCTTTGTATTGTTTTCTTATTTTCAGTTGCATTAATTTCTGCTCTAATCTTAATAATTTCCTCCCTTCTTTGGGTTTGAACTTGACTTGCTCTTCTTTTTCTAGAAGTTTGAGGTGCAGCATTAGGTTGTTTATGTGTGTTCTTTCCGTTTTTCTGATATGAGTGTTTAGCGCTATAAATTTCCCTCTGAGGACTGCTTTCATTGTATCCCACAGGTTCAGGTAATTTGTATTTGCATTTTCATTCAATTGTAGATATTTTTTAATTTCTTCTTTAACATCTACTGTGACCCATTGGTTATTTAGGAGGGTATTATTTAATTTCCATGTGTTTATGCAATTATTGTAGGTTTTTTTGTCATTCATTTCCAATTTTACTGTGCTGTGTTCAGATAATGTGCATGGAATTATTTCAGTTCATTTGTATTTACTTAAACTTTCTTTGTGGACCAGTATATGATCTATTTTAGAGAATGACCCATGTGCAGCTGAGAAGAATGTGTATTCTGATGTTGATGGGTGGAATACTCAGTATACATCTACTAGGTCCATTTGTTCACAAGCTTGATTCAGTTCTGCTATTTGTTTGCTGATTTTTTGTTTGGTTGATCTATCTCTCTGTGACAATGGGGTGTTAAGGTCCCCTGTTATAACTGTATTATTGTCTATTTGGTTTTTCATGTCTATTAAGAAGTGTCTTATATAGTTGGGTGGTCCCATATTCGGTGCATATATATTTATGATTGTGATCTCTTCCTCTTGAAGTTTTCCCCTAACAAGTATGTAGTGACCTTCTTTATCTCTTTTGATCATTATCGGTTTGAAGTTTGCATCATCTGCAAACATAAGAGCTACCCCTGCTTTTTTCTGGGTTCCTGTTGCATGGAGTATTGTTTTCCAGCCTTTGATTTTTAGTCTGTGAATTTCCTTTTGAGTGAAATGTGTTTCTTGTATACAGCATATTGTTGGATTTTGTTTCTTAACCCACTCTGCTAGTCTGCTTCTTTTTATTGGTGAGTTGAGACCATTTACATTGATTGATATAACTGATATGTGCTGGCTCATCCCTGTCATGATATCTTTCTGTTGTTGGTTTTCTACATTTTCTGTTTAATTACTTGCCCTGCTTAGCGGTTTCCTTTTGTTGTTCTTAGGAATGTGGCTATATTTGTCTCTTTCTAGAGTGTCTTTCAGTACTCACTGTAGTGTTGGTTCGGTGTCCATAAGTTTCTTCAGTTCTTCTTTGTCATGGAAGTATCCTATTTCTCCATCAATTTTTAAGAATAGTTTTGTAGAGTACATCAATCTGGGTTGAAAGTTGTTTTCTTTCAGGGTTTGAAATACTTCACTCCAAGCTCTTGTTAACTTAAGGGTTTGTGTTGAGAAGTCTGCCATGATTCTGATAGGCTTCCCTTCCTAGGTGATCTGTTTCTTTTCTCTGACAGCTTTTAGTATTTTGTTCTTGTGCTGTATGTCAGATACCCTTATTATTATATGTCTGGGTGAGTATTTATTTTGGTTGTGGTTAATTGGGGTTCTGTATGCCTCAGTTACCAGTATTTCAGATTCTCTTCCCATGTTTGGAAAGTTTTCTGCTATTATTTCTGTGAATAATCTTCGCAGGTCATTAGTATTGACCCCTGCTTTTTCATTTATGCCTATTAGTCTTATGTTATTTCTCTTGGCATTGTCTTGCAGCTGTTGAATTGCTTCTTGGTTCCTTACTATTTTTAGGAGATCTTTTCTTTCATGGCCATTATCTCCCATGCTGTCTTCAAGATCTGAGATTCTATCTCCAGCTTCGTTTAAGTGGCTTTTCAAACTTTCCATAGAGTTTTTCATTTCCTGCATTTCCCTTTGCATCTGTTTCATGCATTCTGTTTGTGTCTTACATTGTTCATTCAAAGTTTTGATCATTTTCTTAAGTTCTTTTTTTATCTTGCTCTTCTTTAGATACGCACATTTCTTTAATAATGATTCTCATTTCAATTTTTAGCTGAGAGAATATTTCTGACTTGAATTTCTCTATAGCTTCATCAAGCTGTTTCTTTATTGCATTTTCTATCATTTCAGAAAGTCCATTTGTGTGACTCCCACTGTCTTCCATTTCAGTGTCTCCTGGGTTTGTTCTTTGTGGGCTGTGGGACTGAGACTGCCTCTTGGTCTTTTGTTTTGTCATTTTCTTCTAGAACCTATGTGGCCCTATGTCCTGTGAGGCTGACCAGGCATTCCCCTGAGGGTTGGGCCAATTCTTGGATTGCGCTGAATCATGGGACCCGGTCGAGCTTGGTCCTGCATGCAACAAGGGAAGGTGGCCTCCTGGGGTGTATGGGTGGAGCCTCCGCCTTAACTGGGTGGGGGGCCAAGGCCTCCTGGTCCCGGGGAGCTGGGCTGAGTACCCCAGAGTGACACTGCCTGGAGCCCGGGTCTGTCTCCAAGTTCAGAACGACAACCGCTTTGCCAGGGCAAGCCTGGGCAAGTCACAGGCCTACAGTGCCAGGAGAAGCCCGGCTGGGGGGGTCGGCAAGTTCTGGGATGGTGCACGCACAAGCAGCTCCACTGAAGTATAGAGCTTGCCCACGCTTGGCACTCTGGTGTGGGGAACACAAGCTCTCCAAGTCCCTGCAGCTATGTTGGTCAGTCCCTGGTGAGCAACTCTGGGTTCCTGGGCTGATCTGGGCTGGGCTGCGTACCTCTGTGTCCTGCGAGGCTGGCCGGGCATTCCCCTGAGGGTCGCGCCGATTCCTGGTTCACGCTGAATCGCAGGACCCAGTTGAGCTAGGCCAGTAATTGTTTTATATAGGTGGATGCACTAGATGTCTGGGGTTGCTTTTTGCTTAAGTATTTTCTCATTTTATTTTCTCTCTTTTTTAGTTTAATTCCTGGGGTGATATTTGTAAGTTGTCTATGGTGGGTTGCTTAATTGTTATTTATTTATTGTTAGTATTTAGAACCCTTAGTTGATGATTACTTCTCTGATGTATCTTCCAGTGTACCTGGTTTTTGGGTTTTGTGTCTGCTGGAAGATCTTACCTCTTTAGTTTGTTGGAGATGAGAGGTTGTTGCTTGTTTGACCTAGTTCCTGGTTCTTTGGCACTCTGTTACCATATTTTCTGTGACCTTTAGTTAATCTCAGTCATGGAATACCAGGATCAACAGTACCAACCAATACAGTCCTCCACATCTTTTGCTCCCCTCCACTGCAGTGTCTCTCTACAGAGGCCTCCAGGGTTGCCAGCCATCACCATCACCATGACAGTGCATCCCCAGGTTCAAACAGCTCTTCTTGCTCAGTGAGTCCCATCTCAGGGCAAAGGCACTGTTGACAGCCACCAAAGATGGTTATTTTTCCTGGTAATTTCTACTTTGTGAAAGAGCTAGAAGTACATGGTGCTAGTTCTGGTAAACAGGTGGATGAAGATGCCCCACAATGTCTTTGTAGATCCACTTCCATTCACTGTCACAGAGCAGTAGCATTCACTGTATTTTTTGATGACACCATTCCCAGGTTCCAGGTTGACCTGGTGTTCTCATTAAGAGTTCTGCAGCCCTCAGAGTTCACACAGGGAATGGGAATGAGCCAGATGCAAGCCTCAGCCCCAGGCACTGTTCTCAAACACAGTGCACCAGGAAGCAAGTTTCCAGAGGTCTCTGGCAACCCTCAGAAGAACTTCTATTGTCTTATATCTCCCATATTTTTCATTTTCCATTCATAAGATGACAGGCTCTCAGGTTGTTTCCATTTCTTGCTATTTTCAATAGTGTTGCAATGAACAAGGGAGTGCAGATGTCTATTGGATGTACTTATTTCATCTCCTTTGGATAAATATCTAGAAGTGTAATTTTCAATTCTATTTTTAATTTTTTTGAGGAATTTACATACCATTGTTCATAGTGCCTCACCAATACTGTATATGGATCCATTATTCTGTACATCCTCACCAAGAACTTGTCTTCTTTTTGCCATTTATTTGGGACAGGGTCTCACTATGTAGTTTAGGCTGGCTTGAACTTACTCTGTAGCCCAGACTGGCCTTGAACTCATGGCAATCCTTCTGCCTGGGCCTCTCTAGTGCTGATATTACAGGTGTGGGTCACCACGCCTAGTTTTCTTATTTTTTTGTAATAGCCATCCTAACATGTGTGAAGTGTTACTTCCTTATGATTTCAATGTGCAATTCTTTATCAGTCAGCTTTCCATCATTGTGACAAAACACCTGAGAAACTCAAATTAAAAGAGAAAAGATTTATGTTGGCTCATATATTCACAGGGTTCAGTCCATGCTTAGCTACACTGCTTCTGGGCCTGTGGTTGAGCAGACATCATAGCAGGGAGCAAGTAGTGGAGCAAAGCAGCTCACCTCATGGCAGACAGGCAGCAGAGAGAGGTATGAAGAGTAAGGGGCTGCAATCACAATATACTCTTCAAAGCCATGTGCATAATGACCTACTTCCTTAAACTAGGCCTTACTGTTTCTGCCATTTTTCAATAGCGTAATCAGGCATGTACCCACCCTTTAGCACCTGGACTTTTGGGAGACATTTAAGGTCCAAACCATAAAAATTTTCCTGATGATTAGTGATGTTGAATATGTTTTTATATACCTGATGGCCATTTGTATGTCATCTTTCCAAAAAAATGCATATTCACGTCCTTTGCTTATTTTTAAAGTTCAGTTGCTTAGTGGTTTGTGCTTGTTTGTTTTTCCTATTGAATAGTATGAGTTCCTTATATTAACCTGCTTTCAGATATATAGTTCACAAATATTTTCTCCTATCCATGAATTACCTTTTTATTTTGCTGCTTCCTTTGCTATGCAGGATCTGTTTAATTTTATATTATCCCACTGTTTATTTTTGATTTTTGGTGCCAAATCCAAAACATTATTGTTAAGAACAAGAAGATTATCTTATGCTTCCTATGTTTAGGATTTAGATCTTGAACTTAAACCTTTAGCATATTTTGAGTCAATTTTTATTTATGCTTTAAAACATTGGTGCAATTTTGTTCTTCCAGCTTCTATTCTTCTAGATATATAGTTTGCCAAGTACCATTTATTTAAGAGACTTTCCATTTTCTAATGTACATTCTTGTCATCCTTGTCAAAGAATAGTTGGCCATATGTGCATAGTTTTATTTCTGAGGTCCTTACTGTGTTCTATTGATCTATGCATCTGTTTTTATGTTGGTATTACTATTTTGGTCTTTTTGCTTTATAATGTAGTTTGAAATCAGGAACTGTGATGCCTCCACCACTGATCTTTGTTAAAATTACTATGGTTATTCAAGCTAGAAACAACAAAATAAGCATATCACACAAAGAATGGGGTCCCTAGTTTTTGCTCTTATTGAGCATTTATCTACAGGATAAATCAGTTGATGGAAAAACATACAAATGCCCATAAATCAGAAAATTTTTTAACTTTTAATTTATGAAAGGAACTGAAGATACACAAATTTAACATTGTTTTATTTTTGTAGTTAAGTGCCACAGAGCTGAATTATAGAATATCTATAGTTTCAATTTATGCGTTTAAAAAAACTCTCTTTGTCTTCAAAGAAGGTGAAACAGCCTTTTGATGAGCACATTAAATTAAAACTCTGAGAAATATAAAAAAATCATTAGGGCAAGGTAAAATAAAATTATGAACAGAAAATCAAGATCAGAGAAAATGAAGATGTAGAATCTGTATGATTTGTTAAGTAGAGCTTCAAATTTAGATCTAATATTCCTAGAGACAAAGGAAAAAAACAGATGTAGTCATTTTCTTGATCTTCAAAGAAGCTTTCCAAATACCTATTGTGTTCCAAAAAAACTCTGCATGTTAGATTTCTTATCAGAAATAATGAACAATGGAGTGGACAACCATTTTAATCTACAGCAAAATCTTTAGTGAAATTCTCATTATTGTTTCTTGCTTATTCCTTGAAGGTCACTGCAGTTGGTAAAAATTGCTTCTGAAGTTCTGAGATGGCATAGGCTATAAACATAATATTCTGATAGTCTAAAGCAGTAGTGGCAAATGTATGGCATGCCACAGGAAGTACTTCTTATCATTGCAAACTCTAAAAGGTTCATTATCACTAGTCTAGATTAAACCAAACATAGAACTCCAAATACATAGAAAAATGAAGGAACTGATTATCATTTGAATAATTCTCCAAGAATATCATAAGATATGGGTATTAGTGCTTTGATCAAAAGCTATACTTAATTTTAAAAAAGTTTTTATTGGTATGGTTACAAAATTTAACAGTAGTTCAAAAATAATTACTAAAAGATAAATTTTCTGATAAAAAGACTTAATGAACTAAATTTTTATAATCAGGTTATTTTTATAAAACATAAAAATTGATGGATATAGGTAATGACAGAGAATAAATGCATATTAATTCTTTCATTCTATATAGATGGGATCAATTGACATAAATTTCAATATTTATGGAGCTATAGTGATCACATTTTTAGATGTTAGTAGAATAAAGCCAGTGTGATGGAACCACATCATATCTGCTCCCCAGCACTAATTATGCAAATTTTCCCCTTTTCCTTCATTGTTGAATCATGCTGATAACTTGAAATTGACCTCAGTGGAAGTTTACACTATCCACATCACCATTTAGTACATGCTACAGAAATACTGCAAATCACTCTTTTGGAAAATCAGTTTACTAGAACACCACACAATAAAACTTTCATACAATTTTCATATTATTATAGTAAAGAAGAAAATGTAAGTACAAGGAAAATTAGACTATTGGGGAAACAAATGTTAGAAGTAATGACATATCAAATCTGGACATATTAAATACCTCAAATAACATGCCAGAATTGAGACCAAATATCACGCTTGTCATAGTAAAAGTAAATGGACTAAACTTTTCTAATACAAGAGTAATAGTCTTAACAGTTCATTAAAGAAAAGTTAAAAATAAAGTGAAGAGCAAAGCTACTCCAGCAAATGCAAATTATAGGAAAGAAAAGTTCACCATTCAACATTAGAATTAAAAGCACAAAGCATAAAAGTAGACAGATAACTCTGATTTTTCTTCTTAAAGGAATGTTTTTGTAACAGATAATACTAAAGCATACAACACCAAAATTGTTAGCATATAATAATTAACTTGACACATGTATTAATAATATAGAAAATACATTCCTGTGTTTTCAAATGGCTATGGAACATTTAGCTAAATTAATCATACTTTAATGCACAAAAAGAATCACACCACATTCCTGTAACTGGAAAGTGTACAAACCATTCTCTTTGTCAGGAATACATGAAACCATATATTAATGGCAGAGCTATAAGCAGAAAAAGAATTGAACCAATAAAGATCCCAAATACTTCTAAAGTAGTTGTGGGATCTAAGAGGATAAAGCTTAGCTTAAATCACTACGAAATAGTGTAGGGAAAGCAGTACTTCCAAAATTATGAGATTAAAACCGCATTCAGTGGGAACTTACCAGTTTTAAGTAGATTTAGTAATAAAGTGACACCTGTTGTAAACATTGATGTCAAAGTTTTAAGTAATAAATTAGAAATTGAATCCAGTAACATATCTAAAGAATAATGTTTCACAGTTAACTACATGTTACACTATTAATATATGGATGGCTTAATATTAGGAAACAATTCATGAAAAATGGTCAAAAGAAAAGTATTTCAGTAAATGTTTAGGTATCTTCGAGGGGAAAAAGTCAATGGATATTTTTAAATAAAATTCTTGGTCATTTAGTGTGATAGTTTTTTCATATTACAAAAATGTTAAGTCAACACTGGCATCATATTTAAGAAAAAAATACCAGAAGCATTTCTATTAAAATACAGAACAAATAGAGATGTCTAATACTATTTCTATTATTTGACTATACTATTTCTATTATTTGACTTTTGTGAAAGCATTCATAAAATATAAATATATAAATCAAGTATAAAGAAGAAAATTTTAGTATTTGTAGGTTGTGGAATTCTCTATTTGCAAACTTCTAGAGAATGAAATATAACACTATATTAATACTAAAATCAATATATTTTTATATTTCAAAAATTATCCACCAACTAATAAAATTAACAAAACATACACTGAAGATATACAAAAAGACTCTAATAAATGAAGGAACATACAGGAAGTCTATATATACACATAACACACTCTCAAGAAAAATCATTTTACACTATGTATATTTGTGTTTGCATTTATTATCTGTGCATATGAAGAGAGAGAGATGATGTAGCTAAGGCAGCTTACAGTTCTTCTGAAAGAATAAACATAAGATATTCAATAAAATTCTGATAAAAAAGACTAAAATGATAGAGGGAGATGACTTGTCTACTAGATATTAAAATGTGTTATAGAGCTTCACAAATTGAAATAGAAATATGTTCATGCCAAAATTGAAAGATGAATGAAACAGATACATGGAGTATTTTAAATCAGTGGAGAAGGCACAATTATTCAATAAATCACTCTGAACAACGTATAGCCAGTGCACAAGATAAATTCTAGAAGTGAAGAATAAAATATACCATTATACTCCAGCACCTATGAGATACTAATATACAACAAAGATGGTATTTCAAATTGAATGAGAAAAAGATGGAATATTTAATATATGATTCCAAGACTACTGGCTATCTGTATGGAAGAAAACAGACTCCTATCTTACATCATATCACACACACACACACACACACACACACACATCCAGATGGGCTAAATGCTATGTGTAAAGAGAAATAAAAAGTCTTGGTAAAGAAATAAGTAGACTACTTTTATAGTTTAGGAATAGGAGAGAGATTGGCAATGCCAGAGAATCAGAAGTTATTTTTTCAATATAAATGTATTTGACTATACCAAATTGAAAATATTTTCAATATGATAAAACAAAAAAATGAATTACTAGATAAATTCTAGATTTTGGGAAATTCTGGCACTAAAGATGAAAATGATTTAACATATAATTGACATATAAGAAAAATTATAAATGCATAAGAAAAAGAAAATATCCCAATAGATAGATGACAAAGAATATAAAAGAGAAAGTCACAGAAGAATAAATTTTCAAAAATATGTACAGATTCAATGTTAACTGCCAATCAAGTTTTTTTAACAAAATGTACCTAGATAATGAATTACCATATTATGTTAACGTAAAAACGAATTTTTTCCAGTTTTTTCATTTCTAAAATTGCAATGTACCTTCAAATTGATGACATTCTACAATTTCCAGGCAATCATGTCATAGTTTCTCCTATTGCACAGGCATGAACGTCACTGTCTGAAGTATGGTGGTGCAACTACAACTGTCAGTGTTCATTCATCAAAATCAATAGATAAAAGAACTTGAGTGTTGATTATTTTCTGAATGCTATGCACTGACATAGTCTAATGTGATTGTTATGGCTTGTATCTAGATGTCTCCTCAAAGCCTCATATGTTCATAGGTGAGGATTTTTGGAGCTGGCTGGATTTACAGTGTGTTATCCTGGGGCTAAGGGTATGTGATATTAAATTAGTCCACTGATTGGTTTAGTACAGTTTTGGGTGTAGATAATGGAAGGACCCACCCTGGGTGTGAGTGGCACTACCCAAAATTCTTGTAACCTGGATGGGATAAAAGGAATAGTGAGATTTGCTTCACTGCTGCTGCTTGATGCTTGATGTTTGCTGCTCTTACTGCTGCTGTCTGGCCTGCTATAGACTGTTTCTCCTTAGTGAAATCCCTCTGTCATGCCATACTTCCTTGGAGCCAGACGACTACAGATTAAAACCTCTACAAAGAGTGAGCTGAACAAATCTTTCTTCCTTTAACTTGTGGGTGTTGGGTATTTTGTCTCAGCAATGATAAAAGTAACTAAGACAGTGGTGAAGAAAACCTCAAAATGACCAGCTTTTGTTTTCCTATGGCTGACTAATATTCCATTGTGTATATGTACATGCATTTTCTTTATCCATTTATCCATTAATCTTGGTCAATTACATATATTGAGCATCATGAAGAGTGCTACAATAAACATGGAAGGGAAAATATTTCTTTGACATAGTGATCTTATTTTCATTGAGGAAAGGATGAAGTCCTGGCATTTGAGGCAACATGGATAAGCCCAGAACACATGTTAAGTGAAATAACTCAAGAACAGAAAGATAAACAGCACATGATTTTCACATGTAGAATCTAAAAAAGTTGATCTAATAGGGAATATAACAGTGATTGCAAGATGCTGGAGCAACTAGGATGGAGGAAAGGACAGAATGATCAATAAGTATAAAGTTATAGTTTCATAGGAAGAATAGGTTCCAGTGTTTATAGTTACATAGTAGCATGACTACAGCTAGCAATAATGTATACTTCAAAACAACTGGAGAATGATATTTTCAATGTTATCACTGCAAAGAAACAATAAATAGGTGACAGAATACTAAAAACTTTGATTTGATCATTATATGATTATGCATGTATCAAAACAGTACAAGTACCTCACAAATGTGTACATTTATTATGTCATTTGAAAAACAAATAAAAATTTTTTAAACAAAGACCACAGCTTTAAAAATTGCAGAATGGGTCAGTGGCTTCAAATAAAATCCTATTGTTGACAATGAAGAAATGCCTTGCCACTAATGATCTTGATGACACAGAAAATAATGTTTTATGCAGAAACATGGGTAACGATAACTTTAGGTTGAAGATGTGCAGCAATGTTGGACTCCATAATAGGAAAATAATTTGAAATAAATATTTTTTAAAAATAACTCATTCATAGTTTTTTAAACATGTACACATTAATAATATATGATAAAGTTCTGTGTGTGTATATTGACAAGAACTCTTTTAGTATGAATAAAATAAGATTTTAAGTGATAAAATAGAATCACGTCAATTTAACTAATGGCACTTTTTCTTTCTAACAGTCCATGACATAATAATGTATCCTACAATCAAAGAAATTTTAAGATTTAACAAACTACAGTGTTATATTATATCTACCAAGAAAGCAAACTTTTTATTGCCAAAAGATGTATATATAATTGCATTTTTGTAAAGCAAATGTCTTCCCCAAATTCCCATATTACTAATAGTTAACATTTGTATAAAACATTCAATGTTCCAGAATTTTAATAAATTTACATGTGTTAATTCGATTAGGTATTGTGGGGCCCATTTTATGAATTAGGAGACTGAGGTTTAGGGAGAAAAAGTTACAAATAAATAAAAAATAAAATAAAAATAAATAAAATTAAATTCTAGATGTTTTACTTATAAAATAAAAATAATAAAATAAAATAAAATTAAATTAAAGATGTTTTATTTATTTCGAGTGCTCACATTCTTAAGCACTAATCTTTCATATTTAATTTCCTATCTCTCTGTGACATACACACACTTTGGCACACACAAATTTGTGCTTTTTGTTTCTCCTTTAGCTCTTATTGTGCTTGATCATATAAACATAAAGAAAACTGGAAATATGTGTGCTCAGCTATTAACACAGATTATGGGATGAAGATGATGCAGAAGTATGTCAAAAGGTGAACAAAAAGAAAAGTTCCACTGAAACTCCAGTTGTATATAATGTGATGATATTTATGCCTTATATTAACTTGAATATGTATTTATATGTATAAAATATATAAAGAAAAAGTTGAGGTAGAACAGATGATGACAGAGACAGGCACAACCAGAAATCTTAAGTTACAGAGTGATTTATTCTGTTTAAAATGTTAAAGGTGAGATTGAGGGAGTGTAATAATGTTGGGTTAGAAGTAAATCTTTCATGGCAGCTAGTGTTATTGAGAAAAAGAAGAAAGGATTTATGAAAACTGGGTAAATCATGATATTATAGAGGGTGGATGAATTGAGAACCAGTGATATAGAGGAGCTTCTAATCAGACAGAGTAGTTATAAAAAACAATCTATGAAATATCTATTTGGTAATTGTCTTAGTTACTTTTCTCTCATTGCTGAGACAAAATACCCAATGCCCACAAGTTAAAGGAGGGAAGGTTTATTAGCTCATAGTTTGTGGAAGTTTCAGTCCATAATCATCTTGGTCCAATGCAGCATGGCTTGGCAGAGGGGCATTCCAGAGGAGAAACAGTTCATGGCAGCCAAAGACGGCAAAATCAACAAGCAAGAAAGAGCAATAGCAAGCCTCTTTCCATCTCTTATATTGTATGCAGGCTACTAGCCCTAGGGTGAGTGTAGTGCTTGCAAACATAATCCCATCATTGGACCATGAATAGTCACAAACTCTAGATTCAGCTATCTCCACAAAGCTCCCCACTGTGACCACATGAAACTTTGTGGGGCCATCCAGACACAAAGTACAACAGTAGTCTTTGAGGATTAGCAGAATAAGCTCATAAATAGAAGAGTGCTGGTCACGAGTTGGATCATGATTTGTCAGTTTGATCACATTGGTCAGTTTTTTTCTTTGATTTCTGTGAGGTAGAAAGTTACATAAGCCAGGAATCAGAATGTCCATCTGTGCATGATGAATAGGGTTTTCTTTTTTTGAGATGAGTGTCAGTCTGGAGAAATGGATTTAAGATAAAAGACTTGAAAGTTTTGTGGCTGTTGTATTAAGTATAATTATATAGGATCCCTGTTATTTTGGCCCTAAATGCTTGGGGTTGGGCATTTTGAGGTATACCCTATATTTGAGAAAGATTGATAAAGCAAAGAGATTGTCATCAGGTTTTAAAAAAGTTTTGGAAAATGTTTGTAAAAGTTGGTGAATTAAAAAGAGCAGTGAGGGATAATCTTCAGAAGAGTATGATTTGGGTGAAGTTTTGCCAAGAACAAAGAGATAGCCAAACATCAGTTTGAATGGACTGAGAAGATAAGATGAGTGAGGGTTAGAGGTAAATATGTATGAGGGTAGTGGGCAGATCTACCCTGTCTTTTGAGTTTGTAATATGAGTTTGGTGAGTTAGTATAGGTTGTAAGTAATGATAGGTATAGATTGTAAGATGTGGGAATAGAATGAACTTGAAGGTTTTTAAAATTAGACCTACTACCACTAAAATTCAGAGAAAAGTCAGCCACCCCAGCACCATCTTATTCAGTTGCTTTGAGAAGTAGGTTATAGGTTGCATTTTCATGTCAAGAATTTGAACTAGGACCCCAAAAGTGAATCCTTTTTTCATTTATGTATAGGTAGAAAGAATTGTTGGGGATGAGGAGATTTAGTACTGTCATGGAATTGAAGGTTGCTTTGAGTCAGTTGAAAGAAGAAAACAGGGGAGGGGGATAGTAATGGGTGACTGGAATCTCCAAATTTGGCTTCATATAAAGGTTTAGCTATGAGACCAAAATATGGGATCTACAGCCAAAAGTAAATAGTGAGGAGGTTTGGCT